>CM024754.1:115656853-115840286 GCA_014218235.1 Colocasia esculenta
CTACGACGTCCACGTCAATTGGGTGTGCTAAGCGACCACGTCAGACGTCGTCTCTCAGTTCCAGGAGAGTGTCGAAGCGACCTCGTCCAACGAACTACGGCATCCACAACCATTGCGTGTGCCAAAGCGACCACGCCATCAGTCCACGTCGAACGTCATCTCTAAGTTCCAGGAGAGTGCCAAAGCGACCTCGTCCAGCGAACTACGGCATCCACGTCAATTGAGTGTGCCGAAGCCACCACGCCATCAGTCCACGTCGGACGTCGTCTCTCAGTTCCAGGAGAGTGCCGAAGCGACCTCGTCCAGCGAACTACGACGTCTACGTCAATTGGGTGTGCCGAAGTGACCACGCCATCAGTCCACGTCGGACGTCGTCTCTCAGTTCCAAGAGAGTGCCGAAGTGACCTCGTCTAGCGAACTACGACGTCCACGTCAATTGGGTGTGCCAAAGCGACCATGCCATCAATCCACATCGGACGTCGTCTCTCAGTTCCAGGAGAGTGCCGAAGCGACCTCATCCAGTGAACTACGACGTCCACGTCAATTGGGTGTGCCGAAGTGACCTCGTCCAGCGAACTATGGCATCCACGACCATTGCGTGTTGCGAAGAGACCACGCCATCTCTCCAGATCAGCAGAGTGCCCTCGGGATAACAAACCATAATGTCGTTGTAACGACCCTCCTTATACCGGTACGGTTATACCAACCCACATCGATATAATGAACGCCGCTACAGTGGGACATTTACCCAACATTTATACGATAGGCTGAAATATACCTAAATACATTCACATAGCAGCGGAAAAGAAATAGCCAAGTGTAACTTCTATTCCATCATCCACATTCTATTCACAGTCCATATATAGAAGAAAAGAAATCTAAAATTTTCATAACTGAATAATGAAATAAATACATTGTCCACAACTTTCCACTAAATAAGTACATAAATCTCAAAGGTAGAGTAAGTCTACTTTATTACATACTTAGAAAAATAAAAGTACAACACCCAGTCCAAAACAAGGTCTCCTACTCCCGCTGAGTCACTCCTAACGATCTCCTCGGAAGAAGTAGAAATCTCTGCACTGTACGCCGAAGCAAGAGTGAGTTCAAAAGAACTCAACAAGTAACACCAAACACACTAAGCTTACATGCATCACATAACTTTCACATTTTCATACTACGCAATAATATATAAACATGGATTTAACAATTAATTCAAGTAAAAATCCTAAACATGATGTCTACACATGTTACACATGGAAATTGTCTTATACAAAATTTTCAATAACTTAAAGCCTATCACATGCTTTCTACACACTTTTCAATATATTAAACTAAGCTCGTTTAACCATATTCACACATACTTACAAGTTAAGCATTAGTCATTTTAAACATGGAGTTTGTACACATAAATAAGAGACAATTCTAGCATGGATTCTATAATCATTTAAAAAATTATCAATTTACATGTTGTCACAAGAATTCATATTAACACATGATCACTTACACAATTTCACCATTTACACATTCACTTTCACTTAAACACAAGTTCACATCTATTAAATGTCGTGACACATAGCCCAAACCACCATTTAGAAGGACACACACTAATCACATCACATATCTATCACCTAGGCATTACAGTAATAAATCTTAGTTACTGCGCAGAACGGGAGAAGCACTTCCACCCTAACCAGCGATACTTGTTCGCCTCCAGGATTTAATCCCAATGCCCGTGGGACATCAACACACTATGAACCTTCCCGTGGGGACTTTACCACAGTACAGTTCCACAGCCTCTAAGTAGCATGTCACCCATTGGCAACATTACACATTTTTCTTAATTTCCAGCACACACTTAAGCATAATTTTTTTTAACACATCCATTTCATGCTCACACATTTACACATTCAGTATTACCTAGCATGGTACTACTATTCTCAGAATTTACACATTCAAAATAAGTCTAATCATGCAGAATTTTGCCGATTTTAATACCAACACATTAACATACTTTAATTTATCAATACCACACATGAAATTAAAATATATAGACTACTATCATCATTTCAATACAAAATTTTAACCAAAGACCTATTATAGGTTAACCATCATGCATATAAGTTTTTGCATTTTTCTGAATTACACACTAATTATGAAAATCTTAACAGTGGAATCACATAAGACTAAAATAACCAAACTAACATGGATTTTCATTGTTCGGATTCATAATTCATTATATACATGTATACTGATAGTTCTAATCATGTGCCAAATTCTAGAGATTTAACTATTTCCATATCATTTAATAGAATTTCTTCACTAATTAAGCATGCTCACTATTTTTCAATTTAGGAAATATAAAATTTACACAGTCATCAGAAAATTCCCAAATTTTAATAGCATCAACTGAAACCCATAAACATTTCACAGAATTTGATGACACTTGGATTCCACACATATTGCACAAACGAAAATTTACAAGATTAAAACATGTTTAACATGTATTTTAGAAATTTTAATACATTAATACACTTAACGAAATTTCACAGAATTTACACCACACGCTCCACGACTCATATTACATAACATATAAAATTTACCATATATCCTCATGCGCAGAAGTTCGAAAAATAGCTTATAAAGGCAGACAGTCCACTGTTCTTGCCTGAAGAACTCAACGGCAAGGGTATGGCCGTTTACTCATGTTAACGGCAACATAGGGTGCCGCCAACTCAGGATCTTAATGGCAAGGGATCCCACGGTTAAGTTCTTGTCTGTGCAAACACAGACTGAACGCAAAACTTGGTGAAATTGGGGAATCCAGGACTCGAAATAAAATCCAGAAAATTCCTAGGACTTACTAGACACATGTAGGAATGATGTGGATGGGGTACTTGCCTCTTGGAAAATCCACAAGCAACGATTTAAGCCGAGAAGCCCTCCTCGGCCAGAGCCAAAGAGTCCTCAAAACTCCCTCGATCGAGTTTGTGGTTGATGCAGAGCGCAAATAGGTGTCGTAGAGTCTTCTCCAATGTTTGGACTCTCCTTAGTCGTGTGTAGAACGCCAGATGAAGCCTCCAGTCGCCGGATTTCAGAGCTCAAAGATTGGGGTTTCACACAGAGAACTAGGGTTTTGACTCAAGAGCCAAAAGGGTTAGATCTGGCTGGAGATGGGGTGTTTTATAGAGCTAGGGTCAGAGATGAAGTTGGGTAAGGTTGGGTTACTTTTGGGGGACGGTTTCCTAAACCAAGGGCAACATTTCCGGAAGCATTCCGGATCTGAAATCGCAACAGATCTGGGACATTGACGTCAACATCATAGGCCGTCAAATTCTGAGTCGGCGTCCATCGATGTGGCCGCTTACTTGGGATTGGCGTCCACCCATATTGACGTCTACGGTCGCCAGAACTGAACTTAAAATGAAGAAACTTTATGTACACCACACATGATATATATATATATATATATATATATAATCTACAATGCACACATTAAATAATACTTATTCATGCAATGTAAACAAGTAAGTACTATGCACAATAAGTTTATACATCGATGGCATACATTTATACATACATAAGAAATTACCCAAAGATGAAAAAAATCAAGGGCCTTACAGCCGTAATGTAATCGACCGAGATTCGACTTTTCGATCCGTCATATCATGCACGTTCAGAGGAAACTCAACTCTTTACTGATAAATCAAAACAGTTAAAGCAGGTTCCAGGCATATCCGACCTGCCAACCTAGACGACCTCACACTCGAGATCTTTTATCGCATAGTATGGGGGTGGTTAATCTAGTGCACTCATAAACATGGTTACATGCATTAAGAGAGGACGATGCCCTGAGCGACCGTCATTTCTTGTTTTCTTACTATTCTTTGGGAATTCTATCGGGGTGACCTTACACCTCTCTGGCTGGCCCCTCTTTCCGCTCATATGTAATGCCTCATGGGGCTTCTCAATGCCCGAACTTAGCTGAGTTCACCTAACGAGGTGTGGGGAAAGCCGTACTGACCTTTAGTAGCGAGTTCCCATAGACGGCACCAATGTTGCTGTAAGTTCAACATGGGTCGGCTCAAGCCGAGGTGACCACGGAGGTGCTCTCGTCGAAGGGTGAGCCGAGACGACCATGCGATGAATCTTCCTTGAGGCACGCGCTGGCCGATGTGACGCATGCTCCGAAATCCTGACCTAACCTGCAAAGCCTGCAGAGAGGCCTTGGCGGGGAGAACTCCAATGCTCTAGTCAGTTGCTAGCCAAGCAGAATGGCCTAGCCTAGGGTGGAACAACGTACCTACGCCTGTGGAGTGTCTGCCTCTTATATAGTGGGGGGATGACTGACAGTTGTACTACCTTTGATGGTGCTTAACCGACGCCAGCTGGCGAGCTCTCAAGGGTCGCGCCCTTCATGGCCACGATTACCGCACACGTAGGTTTCGGGGGGACGTGTCTTCCGAGCATCCCGTAGTCGGGTGAACTGTCTTCCAGGCATCCCGCAGTCAGGTGAACTGTCAGACAGCGCTCTTGCCATAACTACCATAATCGACTGCCGATGGGATGACTATAGGTCGGATGGGTCGAGCGTAGCTCGGCCGCCATTCAACATCATTCGCGAGTACCACTTCGAGGGCATGCCGTGCACAAAGGCACTAGGTTAGATATAGCCGTGCTGAGAAATCGTCTTAACCGAGCTTCGAAATAGGCCCGAGGTGTTCAATACGTTTGAACCGCTGGACCATACTCGTCCGATCGCATATAGTTGTCGTTCTGAGATAGGTCGTCGCCTTGTCTTCCGTGTGGTCGGCTTGGCTCGGATCTTAGCCGACCTACTGAGAACATACCGCATCAACCTTAATTGTGCAAATTTATGTTGATGACATCATTTTTGGAGCTACTGATGAATCTCTTTGTAAATACTTTGAAGAATTAATGCAGGGAGAATTTGAGATGAGTTTGATGAGGGAATTGACATACTTCCTTGGACTCTAAATCAAACAAAACAAGGAGGGAAACATCAATCAGACTAAGTATATCAAGGATTTGCTAAAGAAGTTTGGTTTTGAACAAGCAAAGAATCTAACCACTCCTATGAGCACTTCCACCAGCTTAGATAGTGATCCTCAAGGTAAGAAAGTAGATCAGAAATCTTACAGAGGTATGATCGGTTCTCTACTATACTTAATTGCTACTAGACCATACATTTTATTTAGTATATGCATGTGTGCTAGGTACCAAGCAGACCCTAAAGAATCCCATTTAATTTCAGTCAAAAGGATTTTTGGATATTTAGCACATACATGTGATTTAGGACTATGGTATCCAAAATCATGTAATATGAGTTTAATTGGTTATACTGATGTTAATTATGCTGGATGCAAAATGGATAGAAAAAGCACCAGTGGTTCTATCGGTTTCTTACAAGGGTTTGATCCCCTAGTCCTCAAGAAAGCAGAACTTTGTAGCATTGTCAACAACTGAAGCTGAATATGTTGTGCTGCTGGGAGTTGCTGCACTCAACTACTATGGATCAAACAACTTGAGGATTACGGAATAAACATCAGATCTATACCCTATTATGTGACAACACCAGTGCAATCAATCTCATAAAGAATCCAGTACAACATTCAAAAACCAAACTATTGAGGTTAAGTATCATTTCATTAGAGATCATGTAGCAAATGGTAATATTAGCATTTCATTCGTGGCAACTGAAAATTAGTTGGCAAACATCTTTACAAAAGCCCTACTTGAAGAGAGATTCTATAATGTTGTGGCCGTTCAGATCTGTGTTTATTGGTTCTGGTGTGGTGCTCATGACCAATGTGGGGTCATTAAGCCCTGGTCGTGGTCTTCGTGCGTTGTGTGGGTGTTGTGGGCTGGGGGTTTTAGCCCAAACAGCCCACAGGTTCGCTGGTTGTGAACGCGACAGGGTAGGGCGTTGCGTTTTGAACGCGATGGTCACATGCATCGCGTTCTCCGCACCGCCTTTGTGATGCGTAGCATGGTGAGTTTTGAGAAGGCAACGGTTAGGTGTGTCGCGTTCTGAAGGCGACAAGATGCTTCGTCGCGTTCTTGTTTTCGGTTGGGATAAGTTTGGCCCTCCGGCCAAATAGAGCAGGAAGCTCTGTCCAACCGAGGAGAGGGTTGCTGCGGCGATTTTCGGCGATGTCGGCTTTGAAGCTTGTGTCTTGACGTGGTTCTGGCGCGTAGAAGCTGTTCGGAGCATGGAGAACACCGATCGAGTCTCGTTCTACGAGTTATTCTTGTTGGTAGGGACTTTCCTTGTCTTATTTGCGTTATTTGATTGATTTAAAGCATGTTTAATATGTATCGATGTGTGGTTGTGTTTCCAGTATAGTGTAATTGATTTGTAGAAGCTTGATGTGCATGGAAATGAGGATTTGAGCTGGTTTTTGTGTGAGCACCGCAGTACAGGGTTTCTGTCTGAGAAGGCGACGGGTCGGGCTATCGCATTCAGGTCGCGACCACTGGCCCCATCGCGTTCTGGTTTGTGAACGCGGCCTGTTGAGCCATCGCGTTCTTGATGCGATGGTAGACTCCGTCGTATTCCAGTGTGGAATTGCAGTTTGTTGGGCCGTCGCATTTTTAATGTGATAGTGACCCTCGTCGCGTTCTTCTATCCGAAGTAAGTTGTTAAGCCTTGGGCAATGAGGGTCCTGTGTGGTCCTAGCTCAGATCGTTTAGGGTACTTTAAGTTGTTCTGAGTTGATTAATGATTAGTAAAGCATGTTGAGATTAATGATTATGTTAATTATGTTAAGCATGTTAAAAAGGTTATGCGACTCATATGTGTGGTTTATGTGCATAGTTGTATGTTGCTATGGAGGTCATGAAATGACCAATGACAGGCAAGATTGTAATGTAGCTTATGTCTTTAGCAGTGTGTAATTTCTTGGAGGTCATGTGGTGACCAGTGACGAGCTGATTATGATTTGTGTATCATGGTATAAGTTTTATAGTTGTGTTGAGTGATCGGTGTGGTTTGTGTGCTTGCCGAGTTTGGTGGACCGACGCCTATTCCAGAATGCCTCTCTAGTCGGGTACCCCAGGTTTTGTGTGAGCCAGACACGTTAGTGCTTGGGGTTTGTCCCGGTACTGTGTGTACTGTCGAGGTTTGTGTTGTCTTCCTGGACACCCTCACTCCTGTGTTTGAGTTGTACGTTCAGCTGAGGGAAAGACGACAGATGGCAGCGACTCATGTTTGTGGGTGTGCGGTCGCTTGTAGCGCGCTCGTGGTTGGGGGTACTAACACCAGTAGACGTACTGGGCCCCATCTAGACCTATTTTCCAGTGCCTCACTTTATGGAGCTTAGGCCAGAGTCCCTAAAGGTGCCAGGCATGAGCCTGCAGTTGTGTGTGGTCTGCAGGTGTTGTGTTGGTTGGTCTCCACTGTTCTTTGGCTTTACTGTGTGGTTGTGGAGCAGCAGTTGGACCTTTCGTTTATGACTGTGAAACTGAGAAGTAGTTCTTGTGTTGTGTTGTCCAGGTTGGATACTGGCATCATGAACCAGTGGTCCATTCCTGTGTGGTGGCGTCGTTCTCTCCGACTCGTGCTTTGCCAGTGGTTGTGGCTTGTGAGTAGTGACCCACCGATTGTGATTTGACTCACTGTGGTGTGCTTGTAGGAGGCACAGTTGTGTTGCGGTTTTCTGTGTGGTGGTGGTTTATCATGGTACCTCCTGGCTTTAGGTACCGTACACTGTGGGGTGTTGGCTATGTGGCACGCAGTGTGCTAGTCTTTTCAAGTGTTGAAGTGGATCGGTTTTGTGGAAGTCGCATTGTGTGACCTTCCATTTGTGGTGTTGTACCTTGTGTGGGTAGTTCTCCGATGTGTTTGCTATCATGAGTATTGTGGTGGACTAACCTTTGTGGTTAGCCCCGTTACCTTTTGTTGGTTGTTGGCATATATGGCCTTGCATCACTCGTTCGTTTTGTGGGGGACTAGCTCTTTGTTGTCAGTCTCATTACAATCGGTGGTTGGTCTATATGGCTTGTGGTGTGGTTCTTTCAGCTGTCGTGGTGGACTGGTGTGTCTACACTAGTCCTGTTGTTTTTTTTATTTCCTGTAAACTGTGACAATTAGTGTGTTCATATTTAATGCAGTTCCGTTATATTTATTGTTAGTACGTTTTACTTCTGTAGTGCTTCAGTTAGCGCTCCCAGTGAGACCCTTAGGGGTTGAGGACTTGGTTCCTTCTTTTAGTTGTTGGTTGTGATTATTTTTTGGGGAGGTTCCTGCTAAGCCTGTGACTTGTTGAGGCTCACTCCCCTACAGTTCTTTTGAGGGCTTGTCGTGTGTTTGGCTTACAGCAGCGTTGTGGCAGACTTGTACCACCAACAGCTTAGTTGTAGTTAGTGTTGTGTGAGCTTTGCTCCCTAGGGTATGCCCCAGGTAGTTGTAATTTTCTCTTGAAAGTAATAATGTATTGGGACAGTGTAATGGTTGTGAATGAATATAAGAACATGTACTTTCTTGTGTTATATTCTTGTGATTGTCTTTTATATTCCTACTGGACATTGTGTGAGATATCCCTTGCGAGACTCCGGTCCGATCGCAGGAGGCGGACTTGGATATGGAGCCTTATTGGGCATAATATCTAAGGCCGTTAAAGTTGGTATCAGAGCATGGTCCAGTTAGAATATGAAAAGCCATTAATGTTACAATGTTCCAAGACATGGTTTAATGTCCACTGCTGGTAGTAAGTCTGTGGTTTTGTGTGATTTTTAGTGTGGGTTTTACGTGAGTTTTTGGCATGTATATTGTGTGCATATATTGGTCAGCTTGGCAGTTGCTAGTGGTGGCAGAGGGATGGTGTGGTTTGTAATGGTATAGTTTGTTGGGTTATGTTTGTAAGCTAGCTTGTTGTAGAGAGATATGATTGTGTAAAGATTTTCAGTTATGGGAAAGTGAAGAAATTGGTAAGTTCAGTTGTGATATTCAGAAAGATAAAGCTATGTTCTGAGAAGAATATGATTTAGTGTGATGAAGGTGCTTTTAGCAAGATAGAGAATCAATAGAAACATGTATAAGTTAATGTTGTGAATATGTGTAGCGGGAAGTTATTTGAGGTAGTTATGTAATAGAGTTACAGCGGGAACAATATTGTAGTGGGAATAGTGGGTGTTAAAGATTGTTAGATGAACGAATTGTGATTGAGAAATTCAGCAAAGGTAATTGATATGTTTGAGATATGTGTCAGTAAGTGTTAAGAGATAGTTTGGATGATAATGTGATAAGTGATATGGAAGGTTTGGGGTGATTAAGAGAGACAAATCAGCTTTGGATGACATGTTAGTAAACAGAGGAGTAGTAATTTGTGGCAGTAAGGCTAAATGTCTTTTGTGATCAGAAATGGTTATAGCAGAGAAAGCTTGAGAGTAATGTTACTATAAGTGATGGCGGTAATAGGAAGTTTGATATACAAATCAGTATGTGTGTGCAGAGGTGAGTAGTGGGTGTAGAGAAAGCAAATGAAGATTAGTATTCCGTTAAATTTTCTAAAACTTTCGAAGCAAAGATATTCAATTGGTAAATGTCAGTTGGTGAAGATTCAACAGAAGAATTTGTTAAAAGATTACAGTGTTAAAGATAAGATCAATAATGTTTAGCAGTTGTGGACAGTATGAAAAAAAAAGGTGAGTCAGCCAAGAAGCTGATAAGGGAATGTCAAGTTGAGCAGGACAAAAAGGCATATTGTGAAAGAATTAAGTAAAGGTTTGAATGAAAGAAATATTAATGAGTAAGTTGTAATAGTGGTGTTTCCAATTCTTAAGAATAAAGTAGTTATGATAAGGTAATTGGAAAGGCAGATGCTGAGATTCTAAAGCCGCAGTGTGAAATAGAGGAATCAAGCAGAGCATGTTATTGTGTCTAAGAAAGGGGTATCAGATTCTGGTTTTGGCAATGATTTAGTGAAAGGTAATGGTATGTCAAGAAAGGTTCAGTGTAAGTGGTACAGTAAGATCAACCAGTTAGTAGCCAGTTAGTGGAATAATTAAAGGAAGTACTTTGTAAAAAATGGTACTATGTTCAATGCAGTTGGCAGTAAATTTAAAGTTCAGTATTAATGACCAGATGAAGAAAGAATGTGGCAGATTATAGAATGATGATAGTCAGATGGTTCAAGAAATGTGCAGTAAGAATTTATGTAGCAGTATATAGTAAAGTGATCCAGATGAATAGATGACTTTTGTTATAAAGAGATTTCCAGAGTTTGATGTAAAAGTCACAGCATATCAGTTAAAGAATAGTGAGCAAATTAAAGTATGGCGGAATAGAACAGAAGGAGTAAGGAAAAGTATGATCAATTTACCAGTGAAGAATTTTGAATTAAATGTCGCTTAATTGAGAAAGACTTCGGTAAAGTTAAAGGTAGATATTAGAGTATGTGTAGAGTTAGTTGAGCAGTTTTGTTTCCGATAAGAGAGTACAATGTTACAACAATGAGAATGGAAATTGTGAAGAGTTATGAGTTTGGTTTGTTGAGTTAGTCAGATAATATTATTTGAAGTAAGGTAAGTATGTAAAGAGTAAAGCATATCAGTAGCAGTATGTTAGAATTCAGTGTGTCACAGATAAAGTTGAAGCATTAAAGAAAGCAGAACAGGAATTCAGGTATTTTCTTTCTGTGATAATTAATTAGGTAAGATGATTTGATAAGTGAGTGAAGTCAGCTCAGTTAGAGTTAGAGTAGTAGTAGAAATAAAGAGAATTAAAGGTAATAGTGAAGACAGAATTTATGAAACATTTTGGCAAGTATTTAATGTAATCAGAGTGGCACAACGAAAGCATAATAGATTCAAGACTCTCAGGTCATCAGAAGTTTAATTATTTGAAAAAGGAATTTGAGGTTTCTGTAGAGCACTTCAGGATGGCACTCTATGATAAAGAATTTAAGTAAGTGAAGCGACCCAGAAAGAAATGTTGCAAACACAGCCAGGGAAATGTGGAAGTAGGTTGACTCTAAGGAGATAAAACGCCAACAACAAGGTAGAATTGCCTACAGTTGAAAGATAAAGAAAGACAGATTGAGTTAATAGAGTAGAGCAGTTATGAAAAGAATTAAAGAGAAAAGAGAAAGTAGAACCGGCACAGAAATGAACAAACTAAGTCAGCCAACGCAGAATGGTTTGAAAGGCAAATGCAGAGGAAGTGTATCCTACTTGTTTTGTATATGGTTTTATTTCTTTTTAGGTGATAGTCCGGCTTACCATGGTTCGTTTTGAATGTCGAGGATGACATTCCTTTTTAGGTGATAGTAATGTAATGTTGTGGCCGTTCGAATCTGTGTTTATTGGTTCTGGTGTGGTGCTCATGACCAATGTGAGGTCATTAAGCCCTGGTCGTGGTCTCTGTGCATTGTGTGAGTGTTGTGGGCAGGAGGTTTTAGCCCAAACAGCCCACAGGTTCACTGGTTGTGAATGCGACAAGGTGGGGGTTGCGTTTTAAACGCGACAGTCACATGTGTCGCGTTCTCCGCACCGCCTTTGTGATGCATAGCATGGCGAGTTTTGAGAAGGCGACGGTTAGGTGTGTCGCGTTCTGAAGGCGACAGGATGCTACGTCGCATTCTTGTTTTCGGTTGGGATAAGTTTGGCCCTTCGGCCAAACAGAGCAGGAAGCTCTATTCGACTGAGGAGAGGGTTGCTGTGGTGATTTCTGGCGATGTCGGCTTTGAATCTTGTGTCTTGACGTGGTTCTGGTGCGTAGAAGCTATTCGGAGAGTGGAGAACACCGATCGAGCCTCGTTCTGTGAGTTCTTCTTGTTGGTAGGGACTTTCCTTGTCTTATTTACGTTATTTGATTGATTTAAAGCATGTTTAACATGTATCGATGTGTGGTTGTGTTTCCAGTATAGTGTAATTGATTTGTAGAAGCTTGATGTGCATGGAAATGAGGATTTGAGCTGGTTTTTGTGTGAGCACCATAGTACAGGGTTTCTGTCTGAGAAGGCGACGGGTTGGGCTGTCGCATTCAGGTCGCGACCGTTGGCCCCATCGCGTTCTGGTTTGTGAACGCGGCCTGTCGAGCCATCGCGTTCTTGATGCGATGGTAGACTCCGTCGCGTTCCAGTGTGGAATTGCGGTTTGTCGGGCCGTCGCATTTTTAATGTGACAGCGACCTCGTCGCGTTCTTCTGTCCGAAGTAAGTTGTTAAGCCTTGGGCAATGAGGGTCCTGTGTGGTCCTAGCTCAGATCGTTAGGGTACTTTAAGTTGTTCTAAGTTGATTAATGATTAGTAAAGCATATTGAGGTAATGATTATGTTAATTATGTTAAGCATGTTAAAAAGGTTATGCGACTCATATGTGTGGTTTATGTGCATAGTTGTATGTTGCTATGGAGGTCATGAAATGACTAATGACAGGCAAGATTGTAATGTAGCTTATGTCTTTAGCAGTGTGTAATTGCTTGGAGGTCACGTGGTGACCAGTGACGAGCTGATTATGATTTGTGTATCGTGGTATAAGTTTTATGGTTGTGTTGAGTGATCGGTGTGGTTTGTGTGCTTGCCGAGTTTGGTGGACCGACGCCTATTCCAGAATGCCTCTCTAGTCGGGTACCCCAGGTTTTGTGTGAGCCAGACACGTTAGTTCTCGGGGTTTGTCCCGGTACTATGTGTACCGTCGAGGTTTGTGTTGTCTTCCTGGACACCCTCACTCATGTATTTGAGTTGTACGTCCAGCTGAGGAAAAGACGACAGAGGGCAGCAACTCGTGTTTGTGGGTGTGCGGTCGCTTGTAGCCGCTCGTGGTTGGGGGTACGGACAGCAGTAGACGTACTGGGCCCCAGCTAGTCTTGTTTTCCAGTGCCTCACTTTAGGGAGCTTAGGTCAGAGTCCCTAAAGGTGCCAGGCATGGGCCTGCAGTTGTGTGTGGTCTGCAGGTGTGGTGTTGGTTGGTCTCCACTGTTCTTTAGCTTTATTGTGTGGTTACGGAGCGGCAGTTGGACCTTTCGTCCGTAACTGCGAGACTGAGAGGTAGTTCTTGGGTTGTGTTGTCCGGGTTGGATACTGGCGTCATGAACCAGTGGTCCATTTTCGTATGGTGGCGTCGTTCTCTCCGACTCGTGCTTTGCCAGCGGTTGTGGCTTGTGAGTGGTGACCCACCGATTGTGGTTTGGCTCACTGTGGTGGTTGTAGGAGGCAACAACTGTGTTGCGGTTTTCTATGTAGTGGTGGTTTGTCGTGGTACCTCCTGGCTTTAGGTACCCGTACCCTGTGTGGGTTGTTGGCTGTTGTGTCACGCAGTGTGTAGTTTTTTCAAGTGTTGAGGTGGATCGGTTTCTTGAAGTGTGGTGTCGCGTTTTTGTGGTGTGTGTGACCTTCCATTTGTGGTGTTGTACCCTTATGTGGGTTCTCCGATGTGTTTGCTATGTGGGTATTGTGGTGGACTAACCTTTGTGGTTAGCCCCGTTACCTTTCGTTGGTTGTTGGCCTGTATGGCCTTGCATCACTCGTTCGTTTTGTGGGGGACTGGCTCTTTGTTGTCAGTCTCATTACCGTCGGTCAGTGGTTGGTCTATATGGCTTGTGGCATGTCACGTCCTAATAAAAGGCTCTTTATCGAAAGTGACAGAAAATAAGCACGAGAGGTAATAATTATTTATCCATTCATAATGTCATAAGCAGAAGTTTTATTACATAGATACTCCTGAAAACAACTAAGAGAGGAATAGATTAAAACAAACTTATTTACATTTCTCATTTCACACTACTAAACAGAAATAGAAACTAGTTGGCTTCGCTTGTCACGGTCAGTCCACTCTGCACTCAACCCTTAAGCGTCATCCCCATCTGTATTACCTAAAAATGGTAGGAAAGAATGAGCTAAGTAGCCCAGTAGAATTCAAATTCCATAGTTCAAATTCATAGTTCAGGAGTGTACACATGATAATCAAGACAAGATCAGGACAGAATATCAAAGAGACACACCAGATTTCAGAATAGTAATCTTGATGCAATGACAGTAAAGCTCAGATCATGCTCAGATATATAGCTCAAGAATTGATTCACATATCAGTCACATAGTACAGGAATTATGATGACCATACTCAGAAAATGTTTGATGCAATTCCAGACATCCAGATGCCCTTTATCATTCCACGTGGTCCAAAAATAAATTCGGGTGCTCCTCCCAGGACTGGACCAGCCCTATTTGCATAGGCATATAAATCACAGGGGGTACAAAGACCCAATAATGTCATCATCAATTATTCACATCTCATAAGGTGTTCAAGAATATGAACTCTCAGGTGTTCAGATTTTATAGAGACCAGTTACCGAATACCGAAGAATAGACTCAATCAGAGTGCTATTCGTAATTGACAACTTTAAGAATAATTCAAGGAAAGTTAAGGTAACAAAGTGGTTAAACTTTGCAGTAGTATGACAGTAAATATCAGGTAAATGAGAGGGTAACTTTCTTGGCTTTAGGATGAAGTTTTAGCATGAATTCGGATATGAAAGAGTGCAGAAATCTGAATCAGGACTGTAGCTGTCGACAGCTAGGAAGGGGCTGTCGACAGGTAGCAGCAGATAGAGCTCAGGATTTCTGGTTCTATGGGTATCTGTCGACAGCAAGGGGCTGGCTGTCGACAGATAGATACAGTCCAGACATCAGGAGTTCTGGAAGACATGCACCTGTCGACAGCTTTGGGCTGGCTGTCGACAGGTAGCTACAGAACTTCCAAAAATGACTTCAAATCTATCCTAAACACCCTAACTATAGAACTTATGAACCAAGACATGTTTGATATCAAATAGAAGAGTCTAATTGGAGTTCTCACAGTGGTTTATAAACTGAACAAGCGAGATGAAACGAGAGGTTTACAATCCAAGCTTGTCTAGCTAGAACTAGACATAATGTAGTACTGGAAGCTTGATCTTGTTAACAATGGTTTGTTGGGAAGATTCCTACAAGATAAACACTAAAACTCCAAGTGTTTCATGAATCTAAATCAAGGCTTGAAGTACCTAACAATAAGTAAAAGTTCTCACATAGTTCTATAGATATTAGAACTTCTACATGACTCCAAATCTTGAACAAAGATCAAAGGTAGAATAAGAATTGATTTCTAAATAGAATCAAGTGTTCCTTCCCCAACAAGAGTATTTCTATCATGACCGGAAAGGGAAAAACAGAGGATCACAAGTATAGTCACTTATTCGTTCATTACAAATTCCTTGTGACATATGAAAAACCGAATTGAACCATAGAAAGATGAATCCTACCTTGTTAAGCAGGTGAACCTCCACGTGATCCTGAGGAAAGAGCTTAACCCAGTAAAAAAAAGAACTTCCTCCCAAGTTGATGCCTTGCTAGCCACGACAGTTACTTCAACAGCAATTTAACACCAAGGAAGAAGCAGCTACAATCGCAGTATGAGCAGAAACAAGAGTAATTGCAGTAGTTATGGAGCTTAATAAATCCAACAACTCCTCCAGCAGCAAATCCTAGCAGTCAGGAACAGAGAAAGACAACAGCAAGAGCAAAGGGCGTTTGGAAAGACATGTACGGAGGAAGAGAAGTGGCTTTTATAGCCTAGTAAAACTCCCCTGCGTGAGGACACCTCCCATGCATAGGTGTAAATAGTAAAACCCCTTGGTTTTTACTGTTTACACATGTCCCATGCATCCAACCTCACACCTACACCTCATCCACCATCGTGTAAGAAAATTAACCACCATGACATGGGCTTGCATCACCTATGTTACGTCATTACGTAAAATCCCAGAAATTGTTACATAAATGACCCATAAATCAGCTGGCCTAATATTCACTATGTAAACCTATCCAAATGGTGTCCATTTGCATTGAAATTTAACCATAACCTAATATAATGGTTTTAAAAATTATGGTGATTTTTATTCAATTTTAGAATTTATTTTTAGTAGGTGAAAAATCACCCGAAAAATAGTCGCGTCGACTTAATCTCAAAATCCGAATGTCGAAAAATTCAAATATTTATATTTCTGAGATCCCCACAATTTTCTGAAAATTATGGTGTTCTCAGATTTATTTTCGTTATAGTTTTTCAGTGTCACCCTGTGGGAGCGCGCGCACGTCCGAGTACGACACTGGGGTAACGTTAGTTAATACTAATCATACCCGAATATCAATTATTACAATTTATGACTAATGCTTAAGTCCAACAATTTTATTATTCATATTTTTCAACAAATAAAAATATTCGGGGTGTTACATGGCATGGTTCTTTCAGCTGTCGTGGTGGACTGGTGTGTCTACACTAGTCCTGTTGCTTCTTTTATTTCCTGTAAACCGTGACAATTAGTGTGTTCATATTTAATACAGTTCCGTTATATTTATTGTTAGTACGTTTTACTTCTGTAGTGCTTCAGTTAGCGCTCTCAGTGAGACCCTTAGGGGTTGAGGACTTGGTTCCTTCTTTTAGTTGTTGGTTGTGATTGTTTTTGGGAGGTTCCTACTGAGCCTGTGACTTGTTGAGGATCACTCCTCTACAATTCTTTTTAAGGCTTGCCGTGTGTTTGGTTTGCAGCGGCGTTGTGGTAGACTTGTACCTCCAGCAGCTGAGTTGTAGTTAGTGTTGTGTGAGCTTTGCTCCCTCGGGGTATGCCCCAAGTAGTTGTACTTTTCTCTTGGATATGTAATAATGTATTGGGATAATGTAATGTGTTGTGAATGAATATAAGAACATGTACTTTCTTGTGTCTTATATTCTTGTGATTGTTATTTATATTCCTACTGGACACTTGTGTGAGAATCCCTTGCGAGACTCCGGTCCGATCGCAGGAGGCGGACTTGGATAAGGAGCCTTATTGGACATAAATATCTAAGGCTGTTACAGATTCACTTCTCTTCGAAGAGAGCTGGGCATGTGTAATTTGTAAAGGATGTATTTCTGCATAACTGAAGACATTAATTTTTCAGAGTACCTTGGAAATGGATGACTCCTAATCATTGTTGAAAACTTCTTGTACTTCATGACTGTGTGGACACATTCTTTAATCAGGTCAACACAACTCCTTTATCTGTCGACACCTACTTACATGAGGTTGACACATCCTTCATACAACATGACTAGTATCTGTTGACCCTTTTGGTACGACAGCAACCTAACCTAGAGGGGGGGGTGAATAGGTTTTTCTGAAATCTGAAATAGAAACTTAAACACAAAAAATTATCACTTAAAAAATTGGTTAGTTAAGTGTGATAAAGAGTAGCAGTACGGAAGTAAATAAATAATCACACAAAAGACACAAGGAATTTATCCTGGTTCGGCCCATCCCACATGGAAGTCCTACGTCCAGTCCCCAAGCAACTCTTGGGATTTCACTAACCAAGGGTACAGTCCCCCTCAAGGACAATACAACTCCTAGCACCCCAGCTGGTCTTCTTCTCTTTCCCGGGCAAGAAGGCAGCCCACTTCTCTTACAGGTAAAGAAGCCAACCTCTTGGTACAAACCCCAGTGCGGTTCTTCTAGACACAAACCCCTAGCTAGGATCTACACTGTATACAGTCCTAAGCTGGACAAGATCTTTCTTAGAAAAGAAAGAACACGGTTGAGAGTGGAACAGATGAAAACCAACTAAAAGAAACTCTCAGCTAAAAGACTCTCTCCCCAGATTAGAAGATGCACACAGAGAGAGTGAAGAGAGGAGAAGGAGCTTGAATGCTTGAGTGCTTCAGTTGCTTGAACACTATTTTTGGCTCAGGCTCTTTCTCTCTTTTCCTTTGAGTGTATGTGGCATTGAGGTTCCTCATTGGTTGTACACTCCTTCAAAGATCTTTAGAAAAGCTCTCTTTTTCTTTTTTCTTTTTCAGCATTGCTTCATCTTTTATATGAGAGGCTTTGAATAGATCCGTTGAAGAGATCGTGGGGATCTTCTAATCGTCGCTTGATCTTTCTAATCTTTTTCTTCTTCAGATTGACAGCCATTTGGTGATCTTCGAGGTCTGTAAGCATAGAAGAAAATGTTTAGCTAAAACAGTGTTTCTGTCAACAAGCTTACATACCTCTATGCTTCCTGTTTTCTCCAGAAGTAGTAAGTGACCACCTTTTATCTGACATGAGAGAAGAGATCTGGAAGATAAAAAAGATCTTCTGTCAGAAACATTTTTGACTTTTCATTAGGCGCCAACCTATTTGAAACATCTGAATATAAAGGAATTGATGTTACATAAAGTCGATGTTTGGACTGTTGGGTGAGTGTGTTTTGGAATTTTCTAAAGTTGCATTTTAATGATGACCAAGAAACTCATCATACTTTGATTTTGATGATGACATATCATTATTTTAATGATGACATGTTGTGATTTTAATGATGACATGTTGTGATTTTAATGATAACATATTGTGATTTTAATGATGACATGTTGTGATTTTAATGATGACATGTTGTGATTTTAATGATGACATGTTGTGATTTTAATGATAACATATTGTGATTTTAATGATGACATATTGTGATTTTAATGATGACATATTGTGATTTTAATGATGATATGTTGAACATGTTATACATTTTATACATATCACAATAATGCTTAGACAACATGTTTTGATGTTTAATATCTCATATTTTAATGATAATATCTTGTATTAATTATTTACACTTTATATTTTCAGGTTCACACATTTTTGTCTTGGTAGTGTCGACACTAGATCAAGTCAGGTCGACACTAGACCTAGTTTCCAGCAGATCAGTTTGCTTGACTGGGACATCAGGTTGACACTAGATCCAGTCAGGTCGACACTAGACCCAGTTTCCAGCATATCAGTTTGCTGACTGGGACATCAAGTCGACACTAGATCAAGTCAGGTCGACACTAGACCCAGTTTCCAGCATATCAGTTTGCCTGACTGAGACAGCAGGTCGACACTAGATCAAGTCAGGTCGACACACTTCGGCTGTAAGTCAAAAACGTGAATTTCTCTGAGCACGTGGCTGCTTGGGATTTAGGGGATTTGACCTAGGGTTCTGTGCCCATGCACCCCAAGGCACTTTATGGACATATGGGGCTATAAATACCCATGCTCATTGAACCCCAAAGGCAAGAGAGCCCATACACTTTCAGAAGAAGCCTTTTGGCGGCCAAAGGGGGTTTTCCAGATCTGTCTCCATCTCCAGAAGCTGCAAGCCATCCTTTCAAGAGGAAGGACGTGGGAATCAAGAGGAATCCCTGGAGAGAAGGTTGCTGTGCTAGGCAAGGGAGCAGATCCAACTGAAGAGGCGCAGGAGAAGAAGGATTTCTGGCATTTCAGATGCCATCAAAGAAGAGCATCGCCAATTGAGGAGAATCTCCATTGATTTCCATCAAGGCTCCTCAATTGAAGCGTCTGCAAGGCTCTTCATCGAAGAACACTCTTTCTACATCTATTTGTCCTTATTTCTGAGTTTGTTCTTCCTTATTTCGTCAATGAGATTTGTGCATGAAGTTCTGCACAAATTTTCTGTGTACGAAACTATCTTGAATCGATCATTGCTAGAGGATCTAATCTCTTTTGTGTTTGATCTAGCTTTTGTACTGTGAGCCGTCGAGCTCTAGTTTGTGAGTCTTCCACTCACTGTGGTTTGAGCCGTCGTGCTCAATTTGGAGTCGTCGTACTCGGTTGTTGTTTGAGCCGTCGCGCTCAGTTTGTGAGTCGTTGAACTCAAGGTTGTGTGTTGAGCCGTCGTGCTCAAGGTGTTTGGAGTCGTCGTGCTCCAGTGTGAGTTGTACTCAAGGTTTTAAGTAGTGTGGCCTCACTGTGTGAGGGGTGGACGTAGGAGTCACTGAAGGTGATTTCCGAACCACCTAAAAATCCTTTGTGCAGTGGTTTGAATTGTGGTTTGACTTTGTATTATGATAGATGCATGCATAGGGATTTCGCTCACACTACTAATGGATTTGCTCACACACACTAATCACACTGCAGATCAGTAAATGGTTTGGGTGAATTGATCTCTGATTCGAATAATTTTGAATTGCTTAAGCTTCCACATTAATTGGTGTTAGATCTATTCACCCCCCCCCTTCTAAATCTGATCCATCCACCCATCCGATCCTAACAATTGGTATCAGAGCGGTTAATGTCTGTTACTGATCTGATTTGATTGCTTCTGTTTGATCTCTGTGTTAATTGCTTGAACTGTTCGCTTGATCTTTCACTATCTCTGTGTGCTTAATCGCTCTGATTCATGCATTTGGTATTAGAGCGGGTTACCACTCTAATTGTTAGATCTAATTCCTTGTTACATTGATTCACTGTGATTAGATCTAATAGTCTTTGGAGTTTTGATATAATGGCAAATCTCTTTAATTTGCATGAATTTCCTGTTATAATTTCAGAGAAATCACCACGAAAAAGCGGGATTAGCGACGGATTTTCCGACGGATTTTTCCGTCGGTATTGCCGACGGATATTCCGACGGAAATATATCCGACGGAAAATACGTCGAAAATTCCGACGGAAATTAATCCGTCGGAAATATCCGTCGGTAATTCAATAATACCGACGGATATTCCGACGGATATATTTCCGTCGGAATATCCGTCGGTAAACCAGGCTACACCTGTCCCGCGAAACCCCCCCTTTCCCTCTCCCGCTCTCTTTCCCTCTCCCGCTCTCTCTCTCTCTCTTTCTCTCTCTCTCTCTCTCTCGCTCTCGCCCCCGGTCGCCGACGACGGTCGCCGCCGCCGCCGCTCGCCTTCGCCGGTCGCCGCCGTCTCGCCGCCCGCCGCCGCTCGCCGCCGGCGCTCCCTTCCCGTGAGTTGCTCTCCCCACCCCCGCCACCGTCCTCCGCCTCCCCCCCCTGGCCCCCCTCCCCCCTGCACTCGGCCCCCCTCCCCCCCACCCGGCCCACCTCCCCCCCTGTGCGGTCCCCCCCTCCCCCCCACCCGGCCCCCCTTCCCCTGCACTCAGCCCCCCCCCCCCACCCACCCGACCCCCCTCCCCTTCTCACCCCCCACACCCGGCCCCCCTCCCCTCCCCCCCCCCCCCCCCCGACCCTCCCCCTCCCCCCTGCCCCGACCCCCCTCCCCTTCTCACCCCCCACACCCGGCCCCCCTCCCCTTCCCACCCCCCCCACCCAGTCCCCCTCCCCTGCACTCCCCCGACCCCCCCCCCTTCCCACCCCCCACACCCGGCCCCCCTCCCCTTCCCACCCCCCCCACCCGGTCCCCCTCCCCCCTGCACCCGACCCCCCTCCCCTTCCCACCCCCCACACCCGGCCCCCCTCCCCTTCCCACCCCCCCCACCCGGTCCCCCTCCCCCCTGCACTCGGCCCCCCTCCCCTTCCCACCCCCCCCACCCGGCCCCCCTCCCCCCCTGCACTCGGCCCCCTCCCCTTCCCAACCCCCCCACCCGGCCCCCCTCCCCCCCCCCCCCCCGGCCCCCCTCCCCCCCCCCACCCGCCCCCCTCCGCTAGGGGTTTGCTTTTTTTAAAAAAGGTGGGGATTAGAGTAACATTTTTTACATCATTTTATTTAGTTATATTTATTATTATTTTTATAGATCTTGAGATATCGTCTTGTGTTGTTGGTTGTGGGTGCCACTTTTTCTTTGTTATTCCTTGTTCTGATGTAGTCTTTTTTATGTACTTGTTTTGGGTTGAATAGAATGTTAGTACTCTATCTTTGTTTAAAGAAAAAAAGGAAAGAGGAATAAGTGACGTCAAGTTCACAGCCAACTTCACCCTTTGCTCTTGGTCAAAATTAGATTTTCAACTTTAAAACCAACAAGGCGAAATGGGTCTGACCATTATGTGAAGATAGTATCAAACAAATATCTGTGTGTGGATAGCCATAGACGGATGCAGAGAAGAAGTAGTGGTCACGTCCCCTGCCCCCACTGAAATTTTAAAATTTTATTAATGAGTCTAAAATTTACATTCAATTAGTGTGAATGGATACAGATTTCACACGAGAGATTATGGACGCAATAAGTCTACGATGAACAGCGGCGTATGTGTGAAAGGAAGTGCCTACAATGAAAATGAAATTGACTATTATGGCATTCTCGAAGAAGTCATTGAACTGCAATTTTTGGGACAAGACAACATTATATTTCTCTTCAGTGGTCATTGGTTTGATCCGACATCTATTCGTCATGACACAACATATGGAATTGTCGATGTCAAGCATAAGTCCAAGTTGAGTACATACGAGCCATTCATACTGGCGGCACAAGCGCAACAAGTTTATTATTCAAATTATTCATCCCTGAAATTAAGAGATTGGTGGGCTGCATGTAGAGTGAAATCAAGGTTATTCCCTGAGTATGAGTTTCTGCCGCCTGATGATGAGCTCGACGGTGTTAATGACAATTATTTCCAATCGGAAAGGAGTGACGCACGAGAGTTGGCAGCTTCTACGCAGTTCAATATTCATGATATAAATGAAACAATTTGCTTACATAAGGATAACGAACAGGAAGAAGTTGACCCCAATGCCCTTGAGCGAGAGGTGGAGTCTGATGTGGATGAAGCTCCCCGCATGAGGAGGATGAATTCCAAGATGATGAAGAAGATGATGCTGAATTAAACATGTCGGAAGCATCTGATGTTGAATTACGATAATATACCCTATATTTTGTAAGAACTTCGTGTTATTGCTAATTTATTTTCATATTAATTATTGCTACTTCAAAATTTTGCTGATGACAATTTGGATGTATGTTTATTTATCTCAAGAGAGATATGGTACGTGGAGGACGGAGTCGGACGGTTTCTACGTCCGTTGGCAGAGGGTCCGGGACCCCGTCCACGACAGGTATTGTATATGTAACACAATACTCTATATATTATTGTTCATAATAAATTCACGACAGATCTAACGTACAGGCTCATTTTGCAGGGTCTGCCTCCCCATCTGCGCTGGTCATCCCAGCGACAGGTATATACATATGTACAGAAAGAACCACATTTACGTTATTGTTCATATTTAATTCACGAGATATACGTACATACAATTTTGCAGGGTCTGCCTCCCCGTCGACGCCGGTCATCCATGCGGCAGGTATACGTATATATTGTTGTTCAAGTTAATTCATATTTTCTAATGTGTAAAAAAATTTTCAGCGACCGCCTCCCCGCCGAGCACGGGAGCAGTGCCACCTTTCCCTTCTTCCTCACCACCAGGTACGTGTCAGCTTCCATACATTAGTATGTTGTTGTCTTGCTTGCATTTATCGAACAATAGTGTGCTTAATTGTCTTCAACAGAGGTCCAGGGTCCGCATGCAGCAGCGGATGAGGGGGGCCCTCAGCTACCGGGACGGAATCCATGCTGGATCTCCGGGTAAAGTTGATCAGTTCAAATTTACTTTATTTGTTATTGATGTTATACATTTCGACAACAAAATTAATGTGTAATTGCAGGGGGAAGATAGATCCCGGTTCTGCTTCCCGTCATATTACGACGCTGGTCCATGCACATATTCCAGGACCAGTGGACCATGGCGAGAGTTTCCGGTGCCCGTCCGGGATCATTATTTGACATGTTCACGGTATTTTTAAATCTTAGATAACTATCTGTCATTTATTTAATTACTATCCATGTTCGTGCAGAAAGCTGAGTAATTTCATTTCTTTACAGCGGAGGTTCACATTCACGAGACCCGAGGATCTCCCTCGAGCTCGAGCCGTCTGGGAGTCTACTGCCCAGACTAATTTAAGAAAGTCGATGTGGGAGGCCCGGGACAAGGCGCAAAAGAGCACAGGCAATAGGGATCCTAAAGCTTGGCTTGATGACGGCCCTTCTTGGCTGAGGAAGGATTATTGGCAGTCCCTTTGTGAGCGATGGGCTGCTGGACCATGGCAGCAGCGGTCACAGGCGGCCATACGCAACAGATCAACTCATCCGGAGAAGAATGTGCATACTAGTGGGTCCATATCTTATGCGACCCACAGTCAAAAATTGGTAAGCATAATATTGTTCAATTGTTTAGTACATTGATTATTATTGTCAACTAACTACGTCCGTTGAATTATAAGCATCACGAGCTCGAGCGTGCCCCTACCTTTCGCGAGTTATTTGATCGGACTCATAAGCGGAAGGGGACGGATGACTATGTTAGCGAGAGTGCCCGCACGATCGTTGTAAGTCAACCTATAAATTTTGAATTCAATTATGATATTAATTATTTCTTTTTATTAATTTAATTTTAATTTATTTTGCAGGAGAGGTACGACAGGACGATGACGGAGCGTTATGCAGAGGGCACTCCTCAGCCAGACTTGGATGCAGAGGCTTGGGTCGAGGCAGCGGGAGAGCCGAGGAAGGGCCGAGTGTACGGCTTTGGGGACAGCCTGGATACTCAACCAGTGTTGTCCTCATATGCCAGTTCGATCGCTCCTCCGGCACACGCGAGTTCATCTTCTGCGCCGCCCGTCAGTGGTGTAGAGGACATTAGAGGCATCATTCGGGAGGAGCTACGTACAGAGCTACAGACCCAGCGGGAAGAGCTACAGACGCAGCGGGTAGAGCTGCAGGCGCAGCGGTTAGACATAGAGACGCAGCGGGCACAGCTACAGACGCAGTTCAGCGATATGCTTCAACAGTTCCTCTCAATAATGCAGGAGTACGCCCCACACAGCCAGCAGCTCAGGTCAGTATTAGTATTAATTTCATATACTTAGGATTGGGTGCCGTTTTCTCCGACACGACCGGGTGGGTTAAAGCGACGTGTAGAAACTGACGGAATCCAATTTGGATCTCCGGATTGGCCTGGCCATTCAAACGACCGCTCTAAAAACACCCAACTTCATATAAAAGCCTTAACACACACAACCCGGGTGTCCAAAATCCCAAATAGGGATCGGATCGACGTGCCGTTTTCTCCGACACGACCGGGTGGGTTAAAGTGACGTGTAGAAACTGACGGAATCCAATTTGGATCTCCGGATTGGCCTGGCCATTCAAACGACCGATCTAAAAACACCCAACTTCATATAAAAGCCTTAACACGCTCAACTCGGGGGTCCAAAATCCCAAATAGGGATCGGATCGACGTGCCGTTTTCTCCGACACGACCAGGTGGGTTAAAGCGACGTGTAGAAACTGACGGAATCCAATTTGGATCTCCGGATTGGCCTGGCCATTCAAACGACCGATCTAAAAACACCTAACTTCATATAAAAGCCTTAACACGCACAACCCGGGGGTCCAAAATCCCAAATAGGGATCGAATCGACGTGCCGTTTTCTCCGACACGACCGGGTGGGTTAAAGCGACGTGTAGAAACTGACGGAATCCAATTTGGATCTCCGGATTGGCCTGGCCATTCAAACAACGACTGCTCTAAAAACACCCAACTTCATATAAAAGCCTTAACACGCACAACCCGGGGGTCCAAAATCCCAAATAGGGATCGGATCGATGTGCCGTTTTCTCCGACACGACCGGGTGGGTTAAAGCGACGTGTAGAAACTGACGGAATCCAATTTGGATCGCCGGATTGGCCTGGCCATTCAAACGACCGATCTAAAAGCACCCAAGTTTATTTAAAAGCCTTAAAACACTCAACCCGGGGGTCCAAAATCCCAAATAGGGATCGATCGACGTGCCGTTTTCTCCGACACGACCAGGTGGGTTAAAGCGACGTGTAGAAAGTGACGGAATCCATTTGGATCTCCGGATTGGCTTGGCCATTCAAACGACTGATCTAAAAGCACCCAAGTTTATCTAAAAGCCTTAAAACACTCAACCCGGGGGTCCAAAATCCCAAATAGGGATCGGATCGACGTGCCATTTTCTCCGACACGACCGGTGGGTTAAGCGACGTGTAGAAACTGACGGAATCCAATTTGGATCTCCGGATTGGCCTGGCCATTCAAACGACCGATCTAAAAGCACCCAAGTTTATTTAAAAGCCTTAAAACACTCAACCCGGGGGTCCAAAATCCCAAATAGGGATTGGATCGACGTGCCGTTTTCTCCGACCACCAGGTGGGTTAAAGCGACGTGTAGAAAGTGACGGAATCCAATTTGGATCTCCGGATTGGCCTGGCCATTCAAACGACCGATCTAAAAACACCCAACTTCATATAAAAGCCTTAACACGCACAACCCGGGGTCCAAATCCCAAATAGGGATCGGATCGACGTGCCGTTTTCTCTGACACGACCGGGTGGGTTAAAGCGACGTGTAGAAACTGACGGAATCCAATTTGGATCTCCGGATTGGCCTGGCCATTCAAACGACCGCTCTAAAAGCACTCAACTTCATATAAAAGCCTTAACACGCACAACCCGGGGGTCCAAAATCCCAAATAGGGATCGGATCGACGTGCCGTTTTCTGACACGACCGGGTGGGTTAAGCAACGTGTAGAAACTGACGGAATCCAATTTGGATCTCCGGATTGGCCTGGCCATTCAAACGACCGCTCTAAAAACACCCAACTTCATATAAAAGCCTTAACACACACAACCCGGGGGTCCAAAATCCCAAATAGGGATCGGATCGACGTGCCGTTTTCTCCGACACGACCGGTGGGTTAAAGCGACGTGTAGAAACTGACAGAATCCAATTTGGATCTCCGGATTGGCCTGGCCATTCAAACGACCGCTCTAAAAACACCCAACTTCATATAAAAGCCTTACACACACAACCCGGGGTCCAAAATCCCAAATAGGGATCGGATCGACGTGCCGTTTTCTCCGACACGACCGGGTGGGTTAAAGCGACGTGTAGAAACTGACGGAATCCAATTTGGATCTCCGGATTGGTCTGGCCATTCAAACGACCGATCTAAAAACACCCAACTTCATATAACGGATCTAAAAATACTATTGTATCACAAGTTTTAAATTTCACTATTGAAAATAATGTATGTCTTTTATTTATTATAAATGTTTCTCATTTTAATTTGTTTTAATATAGGATCCAGCTCCAGACGATGACGAGGCAGGGACAGCAGACGATCCAGCAGATTTATCTTGATATTGTATTCATTATTCTGTATGATTTTATATTTATTGTATGTTATGATATTATGTTGATTGTGAGTATTTGTTAAATTTATGAATATTGTAGCAGGTTTGACATTGTAGCAGCAGGGTCCATAAACCATTTTTATTTCTTATTTTTTAAAAAAAATATGGTTTAATTTCCGACGGATTTACCGACGGTTTATTATCCGTCGGAATTACCGACCGAAATATCCGTCGGTAATTCCGTCGGAATATGCTGACAGATGTTTCCGACCGAAAATGTGTCAGCATTTACTGACCGGTATACCGACTTATTTATCGACGGATAACCGTCGGTAAATACCGACCGTTTTTTTTCGACGATATATCCGTCGGAGTTACCAACCGAATTCCGACGGATATGTTATCCGTCGGAAATTTCTGACCATCTAGTTCCGACGGATCGTTTCCGACGGGCTTTAGACGGAAATCGGTCGGAAGTTCTCATTTCCGACGGTATTCCATCGGATTTCCGACGGATTCCATCCGTCGGAACTCCGCATTTTCTTGTAGTGAATCACCAGTCTCACTTTCATTAAGTTTGCCAAATGAAGCACAAAGAAAAGAAGCAAAAGAAATTCACAAGTACTTTATGGCAAAGAAGAGCCTCAATGAATCCAGAAAATCAACAATTCATAAAGTTGTGGCCCTCACTGCACATTCTAAGAGCTCAGAGCATTCTGCATCCTCTCCAGAAAACAAGAGTTCAAATGAGTCTACAAGATCAGGTAAATCAATTCCAGATCCATTCATGAATTCTAATTCTGATTCTGATGCAGATGAAGGCATGTCTTATGCTGAATTGGTTGAGTTCTGTGAGAAGATACTAAATCTTAATGCAAAGCTGAACAGTAAGAATAAAGATTTGAAAAAGACTTTAAAACATTGTCATAAAGAAATTGAAAATTTGACAAATACACTTGAATTGCTCCAGAACAATGATAAAGATTTTTCAGAAGAAAATGAGAATTTGAAAATTGAAGTTGAAAAATTAAATTCTGAGAAAGAGAATTTGGAAGATGAAGTCAAAATCTGTGAAAATAAACTGAATGGATTGAAAGAAAACCATGAGCTATTGAAATCAAAAGTTATTGATCTAGAAAATGAAAATGGAAAATTGATTGATCTCAATGAAAACTTCAAATTTGATAATAATCAATTAAACAAACAGATTTCTAACATGGCTCATGATCATCAAATAAATGAGAGATGCAAACAACTTGTTGAAGAAAATCATCATCTAAAAAGGAAGATTGAATGCTTGTTGCATGACAAACCATTGAACAATGATTGTAGCAATTAAGTAATAAAATTTCTGATTTGGAAAAACAAATTGCTCAATTTGAAAAGAAAGAACAAGATGAAAAATAGTTTAGATGTCATGCTAAATAAACTTCAAAATTCAGAAAAAGAAGTTTTTGCATTAAAAACTGAAAAACAGAAGCTTCAACATGAATTAAAGAACACTACAAACACAAATCTTTCTTCTGTGAAAACTAAGAAAAATGAAAGAAAACCACAATAACATTTGTTAAAGCTGCTGCGAACAAGAACACTGCTAATTCTAATGAAAAACTAGTGAAAATTCTTGTTCAGAAACAGATGGAGAAAAATAAAAATGCTACTATCAAGAAGATTCATCTACTTCCTCCATCAGTCCAAAAAGCTCCAAGGCAAGTTCCAAATTCACATCATGCCAAGAGCCACCAAAAGGCACCTCCTTCTCCTCATGGTAAGCCTCCTCACATGAAAAGAAGATTCCAGCAAATGCACACATGCCAAGGTAAGTACCAGGTAAAAAATGCTCTTATTTGCTTTAACTGTAATAAACCTGGTCATCTTGCCAAACATTGCTGGAATAGAAATCAAAATTTCAATAAACATGCCAAATTAGTCCAATGTTTCACATGTCATAAATTTGGGCATACTTTTAGGGAATGTTGGCATATAATTGATAATCTTGTGCATGCTCCCATGTTTCATGTCAATGTACATAAGAATAAAGATCATGTTCATGCTGAAAACACTCAGAAATTCTATGTACATAAAAAAGGAACTTTGCACAAAAGATCTCTTCTGAATTCCATGTTAAAAATCTCAATGATAAAATCTTAAAAATAGAAAAAAAATGTTCAGTATGTCAGTGGTGCATTCTATACCAATAGCTCTAAGATTAGAAACCAAGATTCCAGTGTTTCTAGTCTTCAGAAAAATGCACCCAATATCAAATCCTTTTGTATTCAAAAATCATTGTTGCAAATTCATGGAAGATCCTTAGGACCCAAATAAGTTTGGGTTCTAAAATATGTTGCTTAAATGCTAGATGCAGGGATCCTTGTAGTCAATTTCAAGATGAAGGCTTCATGACAAAGGCTACAAGGAAAGTAAGTGAAGAGAATGAAAGAAAATGAAAATCTCACTAGGTAAATACTTCTGAGAGATTCCCTGCTAAATAAAAACTGAAATCAATTGGGACTCTTATGCAAAGATCAATTGGTATATTAAATGGTGAACTGTGGAAGGACAAGTCATGCTTGTTTGGAAACTATCATTATGTGTGAGGAATTACCTCCGCCAAGTACCAATGATCTTCCTTGTGTAAGAGTCATTAATTTTAAAAAAAAATGGTTGTCATTGAAAAATGAGTGCTTGTTTATTTCATTTCTTCCATGATGATTTTAGCCTGAATTACTTGCAAAAATTTCACATCATTCACATGTAACTAAGAATCATGATTTTGTTGAAAATGCTCAGAAACTCCATGTGAATATAAATTGAACACTTCATGAAAACATAGATGCATTGAGCAAGGCAAAAAGAAAATTTGAAACTATTTCTGCTCATAGTTCTGTCAATGAAAGAAATGCATCTATACCAAAAATAAAATCATTTTGGATTCAAAAATCTTTATTGCACTCTAACATTGATTCATTGTAGGACCTAAGCAAGTGTGTGTCCCAAAACCAGCTTGATCAGCAAGTTGAGAAGTCTTGCAGCCATACATTGTAAATGGATTCAAGATATTAGATGTGCAAGGCAATAAATGATGGGAGAACACAGGTAAAATCTTTGAAAAAGAAATGAAGACTGTTCACAAGTTAAAGAAAATTTTAGAGTCTTATCTGAACAATGAAGAGTGTGTTTTGATGTTACTCCCAATAATAACTTTGTGTCTTAACACTTGGAATCATGTTTGTGTTATCATGCTTGCTTAACTGTGCCCATGATTTTGTGTGCATGTCAACTGCTTTGACTTTTTGGTATATCAAATGATGACATGTGGAAAAATAAGTTATGCTTGTTTGGAAACTTTCATTATGCGTGAGTAAAATACTCTGCCAAGTACCAAAAGTCATGTTATGCTTAAAGCTAATGGTGTGCATAATCATGTGTGAATTGCTTACTAGCTTTTTCATTCCATGCACATATTAAGGGGGAGTAAATTTGAAAAAGTGCAAAAATATTTTTGAAAATGCAATAAATTTCATGCATATCTTATGAGGGAGTAAGTCAAAAGAATCTTTGAGTGAAATGCTGGAGAAATATTCCTTCATATCTGATTTATTAACAACTCACATTCAGGTTGTTGACAAATGTTCTTGCAAATGAATTCCTCACTCTCACATTGCATTGGCATTCTTGGTATATCAAATGGTGAATTGAAGAAAGACAAGTCAGGCTTGTCTGGACTCTTTCACTATGCGTGAGTATATGTCTCCGCCAAGTATCAAGAGCCTCATATGCAATTGTTGAGGGGGAGTCTCTATTTTTCAATAAAACATTCATGTCCATTCTGCTTTCACTTCATTCCATTCATATTACTCCTATAATCCTCATGTTCACCTTGTGAGGGGGGAGTTACATGAAAGGGGGAAGTCATTGTTACATTCCTTGACCTTACTTGTCTATTTTGAACCCCAAACTCATCAGAATTTTTGAGTCCTTGTGCTATTTTCTTATGAGAGAATTAAAACATTGAAACTAAATCATTGTGCATTTAGTTTAATTTCAAAGATTCAGTATCATTTCAAGGTCATGCAATCTGAATACTGAATGTCTTTAAAATGACTTGCAAAACACTTGTAGGCATATGAGTGGCTTTAATATTTCACATGTGTATGTTTAAGCTTTATTTTTACCACATGTTAAGAATAATTTTTCTAAATTCGTAGTCATGACTTTTCTGGTCAAAGCAAACATATTCCTGCTAAATATCAAAAGAAAAATGATCAATCTGGAAAGATACAAACAGAGCAATGCAAACTCTTGAACCACTGAGTAACCGGGTCTTTTCACCTGATAAGTGATTTGTTTCGCGTCAAAAAGTGGAAATAAAAGTTTTCAGCTCTGTATAAGATAATGAAAGTTAAACCACTGAGTAATCAGGAGATCTTACATCTGATCAATGTGATCTCTTGCACTGAAAAGTGAGATTTAACTAATTTATTCTTGTATTCTTTCTCTGTTAAAAATGAAGAAAATCAAATTGACAGGATGGAAAAGCTTAAGACCTTCATAAAGTTCATGTATACTGAGTTTAGACCTATTATTCTACATTGTGTTACAATTAAAGCTCCTAACATCCTTGTTTAAATATTTCTGCTCATTTATATAGGTCACCTTATTTCACATTTGCATCATTATTTCAACTACATTCAGATCATTATATTTTGCTATACTTTGTGTTGAGTGTGTCTTTGTGATTAAACTTTGTTGCACAATAACAAAACACAATAATTTCTCTCATATGTCAATATCACTTTGCCTCATTTATTTTGATCTTTACTGACCATTTATTTCCTTCATTACATTAATTGATCTCTTACAATCCTTGGTTCTCTCACTTATCCTTCTTTTTGATGTTGTCAAAAGGGGGAGAAGAAAGGGTTTTTGAGGGGAAGAAAGGGTTTCTAGGAGGAGAAAGTTCAAAGGGCGTATATGGTCAAGGAGAGTATTGCAGTCAAGGGAGATATGTTTTGTCATCATCAAAAAGGGGGAGATGTTGGGTTGAGTGTGTTTTGGAATTTCCTAAAGTTGCATTTTAATGATGACCAATGAACATCACTCATACTTTGATTTTGATGATGATATATCATTATTTAATGATGACATGTTGTGATTTTAATGATGACATGTTGTGATTTTAATGATAACATATTGTGATTTTAATGATGACATGTTGTGATTTTAATGATGACATGTTGTGATTTTAATGATAACATATTGTGATTTTAATGATGACATATTGTGATTTTAATGATGACATATTGTGATTTTGATGATGATATGTTGAACATGTTATACATTTTATACATATCACAATAATGCTTAGACAACATGTTTTTGATGTTTAATATCTCATATTTTAATGATAATATCTTGTATTAATTATTTACACTTTATATTTTCAGGTTCACACATTTTTGTCTTGGTAGTGTCGACACTAGATCAAGTCAGGTCGACACTAGACCCAGTTTCCAGCAGATCAGTTTGCCTGACTGGGACATCAGGTCGACACTAGATCAAGTCAGGTCGACACTAGACCCAGTTTCCAGCAGATCAATTTGCCTGACTGGGACAGCAGGTCGACACTAGATCAAGTCAGGTCGACACACTCCGGCTATAAGTCAAAAACGTGAATTTCTCTGAACACGTGGCTGCTTGGGATTTAGGGGATTTGACCTAGGGTTCCGTGCCCATGCACCCCAAGGCACTTTATGGACATATGGGGCTATAAATACCGATGCTCCTTGAACCCCAAAGGCAAGAGAGCCCATACACTTTCAGAAGAAGCCTTTTGGCGACCAAAGGGGGTTTTCCAGATCTGTCTCCATCTCCAGAAGCTGCAAGCCATCCTTTCAAGAGGAAGGATATGGGAATCAAGGGGAATCCCTGGAGAGAAGGTTGCTGTGCTAGGCAAGGGAGCAGATCCAACTGAAGAGGCGCAGAGAAGAAGGATTTCTGGCATTTCAGATGCCATCAAAGCAGAGCATCGCCAATTGAGGAGAATCTCCATCGATTTCCATCAAGGCTCCTCAATTGAAGCGTCTGCAAGGCCTCTTCATCGAAGAACACTCTTTCTACATCTATTTGTCTTATTTCTGAGTTTGTTCTTCCTTATTTCGTCAATAAGATTTGTGCATGAAGTTCTGCACAAATTTCTGTGTACGAAACTGTCTTAAATCAGATCATTGCTAGAGGATCTGATCTCTTTTGTGTTTGATCTAGCTTTTGTACTGTGAGCCGTCGAGCTCTAGTTTGTGAGTCGTCGCACTCACTGTGTGGTTTGAGCCGTCGTGCTCAATTTGGAGTCGTCGAACTCCGGTTGTTGTTTGAGCCGTCGCGCTCAGTTTGTGAGTCGTTGAACTCAAGGTTGTGTGTTGAGCCGTCGTGCTCAAGGGTGTTTGGAGTCGTCGTGCTCCGGTGTGAGTTGTACTCAAGGTTTTGAGTAGTGTGGCCTCACTGTGTGAGGGGTGGATGTAGGAGTCACTGAAGGTGATTTTCAAACCACCTAAAAATCCTTTGTGCAGTGGTTTGAATTGTGGTTTGACTTTATATTACGATAGATGCATGCATAGGGATTTCGCTCACACTACTAATGGATTTGCTCACACACACTAATCACACTTCAGATCAGTAAATTGTTTGGGTGAATTGATCTCTGATTCGAAGTAATTTTGAATTGCTTAAGCTTCCGCATTAATTGGTGTTAGATCTATTCAACCCCCCCCCTTCTAGATCTGATCCATCCACCCATCCGACCCTAACATGGACAAAATCGATGTTTAAGTAAAAGTAAATCGATGTTATAAGATAGGCAAATCGATGGCAAATCAATGTTCAATCATAAGCAAATCGTTATTTAACTTATTGAGTCGATGTGAGAACCAAATCGTTGTTTCTCACTTATCAAATCGTTATGGCATTCAAATCGTTATGAAACTTATCAAATCGATGTTCTCACTTATGAAATCGATGTAACAGGAAAATCGATGTGGCGATTAAATCGTTATGGTACTTATCGAATCGATGTGAGAATCAAATCGTTGTTTCTCACTTATCAAACAGTTATGAAAACCAAATCATTGTGAGAGCAAATCGTTGTTCTCACTTATCAAATCGTTGCACAATCAAATCGATGTTTTACTTAGCGAATCATTGTGAGAAGCAAATCATTGTTTCTCACTTATCAAATAGTTGCACAATCAAATCGATATTTCACTTAATGAATCGTTGTTAGTGAAATCGATGTGGCACTTTGAATAGAAATCGATGTATATTGAATGAACATCGATTTAGCATTTTAGTGCACCGCATACTGCGATAATTTCAATAAATTTATATTTATTTAGAAAATAATGATATTAAATATATTTGATAATATTTAATTAATCATAATTTTTGTTATCATCAAAATATAAGGGTAAAATATAAGAGTGGTTCAACAATCTCCCCCTTTTTGGTGATGACAAAATTTATGAGAATTTTCTTACACAAATACTAGGCATAGAAAATACAGAAAATTCATAGAACATACATACTCTCCCCCTTTTTGTCACTAATCAAAAAGGAATGCATTCTCTCCCTTTTTGTGAAAACTTCTTACCATTGAGGGGTTCAATAATGATTGATATTAGTAAATAACTCCCCCTTAGTCTGAGCTCCCCCTGAATGAGAGACTCTACTTGAAAGAGACTTGCAAATAATTGTTAATAATATTAACATTTAAAAAATAAATTAATGGCTATTCCCTCTTCAGATATGAGTTGGATGAAGAGCTGGCAGTCATCAGTGTCTTGAGCATCCATGATCCTGATGCTCCAAGGCTATCCTACAAATAAACTACTTAGTAGTAGGTACCCAAATCGTTTTGGGTCATTGATGGTTAGATGCATGAAAATAACCTTTAGGAATCCAAACTAAGTGCCTTGTTGTGCAGGTATTTACTGTGTCCTAATTTATTGCAATGAGAACAACAATGAATATAAATTATTTTACCGTTTTTATTATCTTTGTAGTGTCTGTTTAGAACACAATTTTTGGAAACCTTTTCTTTTACAGGGACCTTTTTCTGAGGCATCTTGGTTTCTTTTACAAATTTTGGTGATGGATATTTTCTTGGAATTATGACTAGTTTTCCTTTTTCAGGAGGTATGTATCCAAGCCCTTGTTTATTATTTCCAGATTTTGACCCTTTTAAGCATAGGGCTAAAGATGTTTTTTCTTTAGTTAATTTTCTAACTAATTCTTTTAAATACATATTTTCTTCAGTTAGAGTTTTTAATTTTTCTTCTAACTCTAACTTCTCATTATTCTTACTTTTCAAATCTTCATTTAAAAGATGATTATTATCTTTACATTCTTTAATTGTTCTTCTAATTTTTCCATTTCTGATTTAAGATTAGAATTAGTGTTTTCCAAACAAGTAAGGTTGTTCTTGATATTTTTCAATTTTTTTACAACAATCTTGTGTTTATCATAAAGTTCATTAAAAACTTGTTCTAAATCTTCAGATTCTGATCCTGAATCTGTGCAAGAATCAAAAGATGAGTTAGATTGTACCTCATATAGTCCTACCATGAGGGCTAGATTTACCTACTCTTTCTCTGATTCTGAGCTTGATGATTCTGAGCTTGTGGCCTCATCATTGTCCTAAGCAGCCGCCATAGATTTTCTTTTGAATTTTTTGTGCTGCTGCTTGGATTTTTCTAGTTGACCAACCTTCTTGAGTTTAGGACAATCTGGTCTTAGATGTCCATATTTTCTGCATTCATAACAGACTGGTTCTTTCTCCTTTTTCTCTTTCTTTTGGATCCTTCTTGATCCATTCTTCTTCTTCTTAAGAATTTTCTGAAGCTTGGACAGTACTTCATCTACATCACTGTCCTCAGATCCTGCATTTTTTGAACTAGAAGAAGAGGAAGAGGTGGAAGGAGTAGCTGCAACTTTAAAAGTATTAGTACATTTTTTCTTTGATGAGCTTTCAGATAGTCGCTCCATATTAATTTCATGTGCCATGAGAGAACCTATTAAGTTATCAATAGAAAGTTTGTTTAAGTCATGGGCTTCTTCAATAGCAGTTACTTTAGGTGTCCATGAAAGAGTTAAGGACCTAAGTATCTTTCTAACGGTTTCTTCACTAGAAAGAGTTTTACCAAGAGAATTTAGACCTACTACTATGCTTGAAAATCTATTATACATAGTAGTAATATTTTCGTATGGAAGCATTTTAAATTGCTCATATTGTGAGACAAGAATATCTATCCTAGTTTGTTTTACTTTATCTGTTCCTTCATAAGTTATTTGCAGTTTATCCCACATTTCTTTTACAGATTTACAAATAAATACTTTACTGAATTCCTTTTTAGATAAGGCACAACATAAGTAGTTCTTAGCCTTAAAGTTTAAAGATAGTTTATTCTTATCAGCTGTTGTAATAGCAGTAGTACTTGCAGCAGGAACACAACAAAATCACCTACCTCTATTACCTGCCACAGATCAAAGTCTGTGCCTCAAATGAAGCATTCCATTCGCATCTTCCAATATTGGTAGTCCTCTCCATCAAAGAATGGAGGTCTGGTGACTGATTGACCTTGAGCATATCCTTGAGTTGCCATGGATCTTCTCTAAGATCGTTAGATCTTCTTGATTGATCAGAGATCCTCGCTCTGATACCACTTGTTGGCCCTTTTGGTATGGTAGCAAGCTAACCTAGATGGGGGGTGAATAGGTTTTTCTGAAATCTGAAATAGAAACTTAAACACAGAAAATTATCACTTAAAAATTTGGTTAGTTAAGTGTGATAAAGAGTAGCAGTGCGGAAGCAAATAAACAATCACACAAAGGACACAAGGAATTTATCCTGGTTCGGCCCTTCCCACATGGAAGCCCTACATCCAGTCCCCGAGCAACTCTTGGGATTTCACTAACCAAGGGTACAGTCCCCCTCAAGGATAATACAACACCCAGCACCCCAGCTGGTCTTCTTCTCTTTCCCAGGCAAGAAGGCAGCCCACTTCTCTTACAGGTAAAGAAGCTAACCTCCTGGTACCAACCCCAGTGCAGTTCTGCTAGACACAAACCCCTAGCTAGGTTCTACACTGTATACAGTCCTACAGCTGGACAAAGATCTTTCTTAGAAAAGAAAGAACATGGCTGAGAGTTGGAACAGATGAAAACCAACTAAAAGAAACTCTCAACTAAAAGACTCTCTCCCCCAGATTACAAGATGCACACAGAGAGAGTGAAGAGAGGAGAAGGAGCTTGAATGGTTGAGTTCTTCAGTTGCTTGAACACTTCTTTTTGGCTCAGGCTCTTTCTCTCTTTTCCTTTGAGTGTATGTGGCGTTGAGATTCCTCACTGGTTGTACACTCCTTCAAAGATCTTTAGAAAAGCTCTCTCTCTCTCTCTCTCTCTCTCTTTTTTTCTTTTTCAGCCTTGCTTCATCTTTTATATGAGAGGCTTTGAATATATCCGTTGAAGAGATCCGTTGGGGCTCTTCTAGTCATTGCTTGATCTTTCTAATCTTTTTCTTCTTTAGATTGACAGCCATTTGGTGATCTTCGAGGTCTGCAAGCATAGAAGAAAGTGTTTAGCTAAAACAATGTTTCTGTCAACAAGCTCACATACCTCTATGCTTCCTGTTTTCTCCCAGAAGTAGTAAGTGACCACCTTTTTGTCTGACAGGAGAGAAGAGATCTGGAAAGATAAAAGAGATCTTCTGTCAGAAATATTTTTGACTTTTCATTAGGCGCCAAACATATTTGAAACTTCTGAATATAAAGGAAATCGATGTTTACATGAAGTCAATGTTTGGATAAAATCGATGTTTAAGTAAAAGTAAATCGATGTTATAAGATAGGCAAATCGATGGGCAAATCAATGTTCAATCATAAGCAAATCGTTATTTAACTTATCAAGTCGATGTGAGAACCAAATCGTTATTTCTCACTTATCAAATCGTTATGGCATTCAAATCGTTATGAAACTTATCAAATCGATGTTCTCACTTATGAAATCGATGTAAGAGAGAAATCGATGTGGCGATCAAATCGTTATGGCACTTATCGAATCGATGTGAGAATCAAATCGTTGTTTCTCACTTATTAAATCGTTATGAAAACTAAATCGTTGTGAGAGCAAATCGTTGTTCTCACTTGTCAAATCGTTGCACAATCAAATCGATGTTTTACTTAGCGAATCGTTGTGAGAAGCAAATCATTGTTTCTCACTTATCAAATCGTTGCACAATCAAATCGATATTTCACTTAACGAATCGTTGTTAGTGAAATCGATGTGGCACTTTGAATAGAAATCGATGTATATTGAATGAACATCGATTTAGCATTTTAGTGCACCGCATACTACGATAATTCCAATAAATTTATATTTATTTAGAAAATCATGATATTAAATATATTTGATAATATTTAATTAATCATAAATTTTGTTATCATCAAAATATAAGGGTAAAATATAAGAGTGGTTCAACAGTATCATCATCCTACTGCAACATCTACTCATTCTATTTTGATCCCATATTTAATTACCACTCTCACTATCTTTATGGGTCATTTTCTTGCTCAACTTCCTCTGACCAAGATCCCTAACTTTAACTCCACTATCTCTTAAACATTGATTTGAGCTAAGAGGAGCTAAGAGGGAGTCTTGAACTGAGGGGGAGTCTTGGACTAAGGGGGAGACTTCCCAAATCCTTCTCCACATCTTATCATTTGACTTCATCATTTCTATTCCATAGACCTTCCTTTTTGGTCATTGGCAAAAAGGGAGAGAAATATTCTGAAATACATACATATTCTGAATAAATATCATTATATTTATTTTAGCATTATGATTTCGATTAGTTTTGTCATCACTAAAAAGGGGGAGATTTTTAACTCCTTTATTTCCATGACTATATATTTTGGTGATAACAAAACATATCAGAATATTCTTATATTTATCTAAATCATGTGTTTTTACCTTAATATCATTTTGGTTAAGTTTGTCAATAGGAGACTCAAAGAAAATAAATTACTTTAAGGATCATCATTGTAAGCATTCCAAGTATTTCTAAGTTCACTATATGGTGTTCAATTGCTTGTAAGTCTTTGTTGTCATTCATAATTTTATTCATAAGTTTATGTGTTTCATCACTGATAATCTTTTCACAATTTCAATTGAAGTCAAATTTCATCTTCTATTGCTTTAAACTTCATCATCTGAAGTCATGCATGTTTTTGGTCGTGATCAGTCGAAACTCTACTTCGTCATATACGAAGCTAGCTTCGTCATATCCGAAGTCCACTTCGTCATATCCGAAGTTGGCACTTCGTCGTGCATGTTTTGGTCGTAATCAGTCGAAGCTCAACTTCGTCATATCCAAAGTTTCATTTCAACCGACAACATTGATTTCTGTACATCCGAAATTACACTTTGTCATATCCGAAATTCACTTCGTCATATCCGAAGTTACACTTCGACCGTTTATGTTGTTTCCTTGAAATATCGATTGCCTTAGATATCAAGTGTCTTAAACATCGATTGCCTTGTACGTAAACATCGATTGCCTTAAATATCGATTGCCTTAGATATCGATTGTCTTAAACATCGATTGCTTTAAATATCGATTGCCTTAGATATCGATTGTCTTAAACATTGATTGCCTTGTACTTAAACATCGATTGCTTTAAACATCAATTGCCTTAGATATCGATTGTCTTAAACATCGATATGCCTTGTGCTATCGATTATCTTATCCTTAAACATCGATTGCCTTGTACTTAAACATCGATTGCTTTAAATATCGATTGTATTATCCTTAAACATCGATTGCTTAGATATAGATTGCCTGTATAAACATCAATTGACTTTATCATATCAAATGCTATTTCAAATAAAATGTATATTATCTTTATCAAGCCTTTTTCCTTGATAAAATCATATTGATCATATTGCATATCTTCTGACTAAGGAACTTTTTGAAAACATCTTTGATAATATGATTAAAATATTCTCAGACATATTTTAAATATTCTTAGCCATTTGAATGTGTGAAATTCAGAATCTCCCGCCATTTGTTAATATTTCACACACGTCTTACGCATTATCTGTTTGCTGGATATAGTTCCCATGCAGTATGACTTTTTGACTGACTACTATTTTCATGATAAGTCTTCTAATACTTTACGTATGAACAGAAAGGAACGTATCTGCTTGTGGCTTAGTTAGTCACGTGATGCAGCTCTCTTACAGAAAACGCTTTATGGTTTGTCATTCTTATAACAAGTCTTCTTATGATTTATATGGTGATAGAATGAACATATCTATTTCTGTATAACACCTTTTTCATTGACTGAAGATCTCTCTCTTAGCATTTAATGCCTATAGGTTTCCGGTAGTCACATGTCTCTACAAAGTAAGACTTGCTGCGACTGTATGGAAATGAGCACTAAGGAATAAGAGGCAACAGACACATCTGAAGATAGCTAAAGTGCTTATAAAGAAGAAGACGATGGTTGTGAAGATAGACAATTTTGAAGTGAACCAAGAAAGTAATACACAAGTCTTTACAACCACTAGAAGAGCAGTACGCCCTCACTCCAAGTCCATCTGCTCAGAGCTCTCCTAAAGCTTTCACTTCTCTTTTTTTTTTGAGAGCTTGTTGTTTCTGAGAGAGTAGCATCATAGTCTTATTCTTCTCTCTCTCAGTTCGTGCCTCAGATCAAGCACTGCATTATTGTATAAGCTTGGTCTTGGGGCCATCCCTTCAACTCTTCTTTAAGAGTGTTCCACTTCTTGTGAGAAGAGAAGATCTGTTGTGAGTAGGTGATTTTGTTTTCCTTACTGAAGGGAAGACATGTTGCTACAGGTGGTTGTATTGCCTCTTCGTGGGTTGAAGAGATGGCCAACGGGTGTTGGATGTGTAAGTGTCTTTGAGGGGGACTGTACCCTTGGTTAGTGAAATCCCAAGTAGTTTCTTAGGGACTGGACGTAGGACTCTTGGTGACAAGAGTTCCGAACCAGGATAAAAATTCTTTTGCATTTGGTGTGATTGTTTTTATCTTATTTCCGCTGCTCACTAACTCTAACACCTCCGTTTAGTGTTTCTGGTTGAAGTTATTTTTTAACAGGAAAATTTGTAGATATATTTTAAAACAACTCATTCACCCCCCTTTGGACTTGCAACCTGGTCAATAAGATGGTATCGAAATGTTACTACATTTTTTGTTTATTAAATTTTATGTCATATAGTTGATTAAACGAACAAATAATGCTAAATGAATGACAACGACACAACAAATAGCCTCCTCGGCACGCTCGAGTCGTAGGTCCGAACCGTTCTGGCACCTACTGGGCAGACCAAGCACTCACACGATGTAACCTCAAATGGATAATGTAGATGACATATGCATAAACTAATGAATTAAGCAAATAAATACAAATGATGTTTAAATAAAAAGACTCAATTATTAGTTCCATTTAATCATCATCATCTTCAGAGTCTTATCCCATTAGTTCCATTTAATCTGAAGTAAAAAGTTCAAAGCCACCGACATTGAGTAGATCATAACCAAAATAATAATAATAATGGTAAACCCCTTTCCAAACAAATAATATTTCATTTTGGAACAGTAAATAAAACAATCTTCTTCTCAACACAAAAATCGAGCAAGGGATGCATACCAAAGTACATTTAGATTTATGAATTGATAGTTTCTTCATTGTAATTTCAATCGATCAACTATTCTCATTTTATATATTTCAAATGTAAATTATAAATATTTTAGTTGAAAATAGACAAAAATGTGTACTTAAGACTAGTAAATATATCATGTTATTGTCTTAGGCTAATTTGATAACCAAATAGATTATCCGTAAAAAAGTTATTTGTAGATAATCTATTCCCACCTTTTTTTTGACAAGTTAACCGATCTCTGCTTATTGTTCCTTTGTCGAACTGATAACTTATCACATCGTAGAGAGTGAAAAAAAATAAAAAATGAGTTTAAATCATCCTTTATCATAGATAACGTTCGAATAATTAGATAATATATATATATTTATATCTAATTATCTCTTTTTTTTCTTAATTTGATGAATTAAATCTATATATTAAAGCTGATAACTTTAGCACGGATGAGAGGGTGGAATAAAATTATTACTTTTTATCTGAGTTTATCTTGAATAAATTTTGATTAACATCTTTCAATTATCAAATCATTTTTTTATTATGAAGAATGATAAAATTAGTTTTTTTTAATAGATTCTCTCCTCGATGAAAAATATCTCACTTAAACCGATTTGGCATTTGGCAAGCTTTGTACTCTTCTCGGTGGCGCCTCTCCGCACTCTTTCGTCGCGCAAGTTTCTCTTGGAAGCCTCCAGAAACTCCACACATCCCACCGCCACCCGAGCCCTTGTCTAAAAAATCCTCGTGTAGGAATTCACTGCCCCGCTGAACCCTCCGGTGTTGCTCCGCATTCCGCCGTTTCTGCTGCTGCTCGACGCCACCGGCTGCGATGGATGACGACTTCGAGATGCCGACGGGGGAGGAGATGAACGGGGAGATGGAGGATCCCAGCCTCAAAGTCGGCGAGGAGAAGGAGATCGGCAAGCAGGGCCTCAAGAAGAAGCTCGTCAAGGAGGGCGAAGTGTGGAAGACCCCCGAGGTGGGCGATGAAGTCGAAGGTGTGTGCACAATGCACGTTACTCTCTCTCTCTCTCTCTCTCTCTTTCTCCGTGCCTCGTTCTCCTGAGTTTCTTATAGAGGGTTCGGGTGGTGGTGGGGATGTTGGTGGTTGATCTTGCGGTAGTTATTATATGTTTTTTTCTAAACCCTCTCTGCGTGCTGCCTACAGTACATTATACTGGTACTCTGCTGGACGGAACCCATTCGATTCGAGTCGAGATCGCGGAACTCCCTTCAAGTTCAAGTTGGGACAAGGTATACGTGTCGATCCTCATGTTAGCGCCTGCACTTTTCTGATGTGTACCGTCTTTGGGTTTAACCTCTTTATCCGAAAAAGAGGTTTGGTATTATTATGGATAGCTTGGTGTGTCATATATTTCGTTGTTAAATGTTTAGAGGTGTAGTTCACTTTTGCTCTTGGGTTGCATTAGTTGCCGCCCATGATAGATTTGGCAGTCCGTTTATTGTAAATAGAACATGAGCTTGACTGTATACAGAACGAACAATCTTCTTTGTGATGAAGAGACCGCTGGATTAGTGATTCGGGATGTTAACAACAAATCACATGCATTCATGCATGTCTGCATTTCATTGTTTATACTCTTAATGCAGAGAGAGATAGAGAGAGACACCCACATACAGACACACAGAGGATTTTAATCATAAGCACTATTGCCTCAGAGATAATGCTGCACTGTTACGTACAAAACCTCTAGACTTCCTAAGAGAGTAGGACCATTGTCGATGCACATCATCTGACATTTCTTGTTTCATTTTGGTAGTGTAATAATGTTAGTGAATGTATGTTTATGGATGGAGGGCAGTATTATAGTATCTCAATGTCAATAAGATCTTGCCAAGCAGCCAAAGAACTCTGACCTGATGGAGCAATGTGATGGAGGTCTTTGGAGAATGAATTTCCTTGGGTCTACCAAGGCAAGAAGGCAGCGGAAAGTGAAAAAAGGGAGAGAAAGGGTTATTTTGCTGTTGCCACATTGTATGGTGAAGAATATGAAGAAAGATGAGACAAGGAACCAGAGATGAAATAGGGAAGGTGGCATAATGATGACGATGGTGGCAGGTTGGTGGCTGTTGATTATATGCAAACATTGAGAGAAATAAACAACACAGTGGATAGAACAACTTGCCTCCCCTTCCCTTACCAATCCTGCACACATCCCACCCACACCACCCCAAACACATACATGCATGCCCATGTGCTTTAGTTTTCTATTGAAAAGAGAGGCAGGACAATGACCATTCTATGAACGGGGAGGATCATAACTATGAAATAGGATCATATAATCCTAGGAAATGAGGGAAGTTGGAAAGGCTTTTAGCTAATACATCAGATTGAGAGTTCTCAATAGATAGTAGTAGTTGTTAAGACTTAAGGCACAAAGGTTAATCACTTTGTGATGTGGGACGGACCAAGTGGAATGGGTGACTTGGCACGACACTCGAGATGTGCAATTTAAATATAAGATATAGCGATGCTATGCAAGGTTTGCCATATCGGATCTTGGCTTCGTCTCGGGAGGGTCAAAGAGAAGAGATCTCGGGAGATCAGGATAACATAAAAGTGTGGATCACATAGGTTCACATAGATAATTCCTTAAGGAACATAGATAATTGCATACATTCTCAAGTGAAAAATCTCATGAGTTTAGGTGATGATAGTTTAGGTTTGACCAAATCCTGAGACGTCTCAAGCAGACTAAGTGCTGTTAGTAGGAGAGTGGCTCCCTTGGAGAAGTCATATGCACGTTTTGACTTTTTTTATCAGACTTTAGATTTTTAGTATTCTATTGGGTTTATTTGAATTATGAAATTTTTAGATATGTCAAATTATGAAAGATTAGAAAGTCGTTATTTTGATGGAACTATCGAAATCGCAATTTTCTTTGTGGATGGGAGAGTTGACTTTTTATTTGTAAGAGATATGATTTTTTTGATATTTTTATTAGATTCAAATAGGGGGTACTTCTTTATTTACATGTAATATCTTAAGTAAATGAAACTACAAATATAACATTTACTTAAATGATATTCAGGTAAATAAGGGGATCCTGACAACTCTGCTTGAAGAGGATCCTGAGTCCTGACAACCCTGTCTGAAGAGGCATCTCGGCCTTCTCGTTTCTCGGGAAGGGGCCGAGACCGATATTCTCGCGAGATATCGTGAGAATCTCGCGAGATTGCATACCATGATGCTATGAAATTGACTTGTACACAACAAGATCTGCAAGGAATCCATCCCTTGCAGATGACGATTGTTGGTTGGTAGTTGAGGAACTACCATAGTCCAGGGGTAATGGCTCTATCGACAAATTGGAAGTGGACTGTCAGGATTGGAAACTCACATGCAAAAGTTGACAGTGAAATAACTAAAATGGCTAGACATTCTATCTCACAATTACTGACTGATGAAAGGCTAACACTAAATAAGCAAGAGTGTGAGAGTAGAGAACATGTACCCCCATGCTAGAGCTTGGGTGACAAAACTTGGCGACTGTGATCCCAAGAGAAGCAGAGAGAGAACATGTACCCCCATGCTAGAGCTTGGGTGAAAAAACTTGGCGACTGTTCCCAAGAGACAAGCAGAGAAGAGAACATACAAGGGGAACAACCAATAGGAGAGAGAGAGAGAGAGTTGTTTTGGTTGATAGGTAACCAAACTGTAGCAACAACTGTGGTGAGACTATGGTGGCAGCAGGGTCATGGGCAGGCCAACGATCTGCCCACGTTGGCGGTCGGTGCATTGGTGTGGCAGTGTGGGCTACTGGCTGCTAACCATGCACACAAGAGCCGGGGTGGCACACGATGTTCTTAGGTGCTAGCGGCATAGTTGGCAGTTGTGGTTAGGCTGGTGGTCAACTTCTCTGTATGTGTGGATGGCCTGGCACTGGGAATCCTAGCGCGATGGAAGCAGGTGTGGTGTTCAGCTACAAGACAGGCAGAGCCTAGGCATGGGTGCTCGGGAGGGCCTGGCAACATGTGGGTTGCAGAACCACGCCAGTGCCAATCGAGCTGTGTTTTGTGTGGGACTGTGCAGAGAGTTCGGTGTGTGCAGCATGAGCTGACCTGTGGAGATGGGATGCTTGGGAGGTGACCTCGAGTGCACGGGCATGGGACTATGACAGTTGGCACAGATGGCTGCTCATGTGGGTTCCAATTTGGTGAAACACAATCATGGGCCTGCATGGGTGGAGTGGAGATGGGGCGGCAATGGGACGAGGGCCCGACATGTGTGTGGCATGTGTTGCAGGCAAAGCAAACAAGCAAGGTGGCGGGTGTGGCCAGCTAGGGTCGTGTGGACTTAGGCTCGTAGGCTGTGATTTGGGGAGGTTGTGGAGACATGGAGGTGAGCAAAGGAAATAAGGTGACAAGGAAATAGACAAATGGAGGAAGAAATCAACTATATAGGAGTAAAACAATGGAGAGAGAGAGGAGGCGGTGGTGGAAGAAGGTAACGGTGCGCCCCACTCCTTCCATGTCCCAAGGGACTAGTTCTTCATCCCTGAGAATCTCACTCACTCAAATTTGCAAGCAACGATTATCATAATTCACTAATTGAAAGATCAATTGTTACATGCTATTTATAGGGGTTAGGGTAGTCCCAACCTAACATGACTAACTGCGATATACATGAATGAACTCTCTACCTAAGATAAACAATAGGATAAAATATTCCAACTCTAACAGGACTCTGAAAGTGCAAATTCTCACTAAAAATACATAAAAATATAAAAGGGCACTAAACGGGCCAAGTAATGACTCAAAATACTGACGGCCCAATACCTAACAGATCAGATGTCCAATGGATCCTTAGACCTTGCCAAGCCAAATGGGGACATGTATCGTGGGTGCAGTCCCTTGACGTCTGTGAACATGGGCCGAGTGGAACAGGCTCAAACTCTCATGTCCTCACCACTTTGCTTTTTGGGATGTTAATCAACTGGTGGTACGTTTCTGTCCACTGCTTAAGAAGCAGCTGTCTGGGCATTTCAGATAAGGAAGCTGCCTCAGTCTTTTGCCTTGACCTCTTTCACACTAGTATTTTTTTTACCCCATTTGATAATCTATTAAATTGCTTTTTATATCATTTCTCTTGTTGGTTAGAGTGTGTCTATGTCAATAAAAAGAGGGAAGGCAAAACAAGTTTGTTTATGGTCAGAATTGTGACTAGATCATTGAAAAGAAAAAAGAATAATAAAAAGGATTATCAAATTACTTGACACTGGTAACATTGCTTAAAAACTGCTTATTTACTTTTTAAGAATATTACATGTTTCTTTTCATTTCTGCATATACAAGCCAAATTTTACTTCTCTAATCCACACCAACTTGTGGTTCTAAGATTCTTTTGCCATAACTATGCCATTGATTTTATTCAATGATAAAAAGAGATTCCTCACCAACTACAAGAAAAGATCAACCAAAAGAAAAAAAGAAAAAAAAATCATCCACAACATCAGAGAAGTAACCACAATCAAGACTAGCTTTCACCAACTATGATCAAGACTGCAGCCTTATTCTGACTTGATGTGCCTTCTAATGTTGCTTTTTAAGTATAAATTATTAAGAACAATGCCATTTAGACATGATTTGTGCCACAAAAAGTAAGTTTCTTAATACTCAATTGCTGCAGTTTGTTTTTTACAGTCAATTTGTGCCATGAAAGTAGGTATCAAAATTGAGATGTCCATGCATTATCTAGACAAGTGAGTCCATATTGGTGATGAAGGTACCAAAAGGTATACCTACTATATGATTGATAACCATATGAAAATAGCATCTTTGGTCTGTTATTGTTGGGCATTTCACAGATGTTAGGAACTACAAGGGCTATAGGGAGAAGGAAGAAGAGGACACCTCATAGGTACTTTGTCCATTCCTTGCTCCGTGCCACTGTGCAGCTTCCTCTAGTTATGACTACGCCCTGTTTAGTTCAGAAGGCTTGGAGGAGGTGAACACAGTACCTAGTTTGTTTATACTTCATTGTTTCTGAAAACATTCTTGTACTATTTGCATTTTCTAGGAAGGTTTGGTGCACATTGACATGTTGGATCAAATTTCTTCCAATAAACTGTATAGAATATGGGTATAAGTATCATCTTCCTTTTCTCCAACTTGTTTCTATCTAATTAAAATTGAATTTGAAGGTCATCCTGCAAAGCTTCTTCATTCTGATAAAATAGGTAAACAATCAACAACTTCTTCATTCTGATGAAATGGGAAAAAGGCAACAAAATGAAAGTGAAAACGGAAATGCAGATTTCGATGTGGTTTTGTTAGACTTTCAAAATACACATGTATAATTTTCAAATCGTTCTTTTGAATTATATTTGTTGAATGCACCATCATGGGCCATCTGATGAATGTGGTACGCCAGGCCTTTGACTAAATGTAAGAAAGTAGAAGGTTCCCTTTGGTAGGGTCACCTTACCTGACCCTGCATTCTTGGTGATGGGTTTCCCTAAAAAGGAACTGAGCTTTGTTCTTGACTTATAGAGGACCACCCTCTTTGGTGGCAGGTCTTGTCATTGGTCCCTCTGACAGGGAACTTCTTGAGAGTTAAGCACTCACTTCTCCAACCTGGCCTGGGGAACCATATGATAGGCACCTCCGCACAATTCCTTGATGCTCCAATCCTCAAAATCTTTCCACTTCCTCTTTCAATTTGTCTACTATCTGTTACTCCTTCAAGAGTGACCATCTGAAAAGTTATCTGCAATCCCAGGCTTACCACATATCTCCTGATTATTTCCTTTTGATATGTTGGAGAAGTTTCTGTGGTGGATTTTCAAGCTTCCTGTGATCTTTGAACCGTTTGGCTTTCACTTATTTCTTTGTTTCACAAGCTCTCAATCTGTGCCCCACATTGCCACAGCCAAGACACTTCCAAGAACCCCTGCATTCTCGTGTCCAATGACCCAACCCCAAGAACTTGAAGCTCTGCTTAGGCTTCACTAGAAGAGAACTCATCTTTGCATGAGCAGCTCTCTTCTGGTAGGTTACTGGGATCCATCCATTGTCCTTTCCCTGAGCCACCATCCCCTTGTGAGCCTTTATTAGCATGGATAATAGCAGAATTGATTTCGTCTCCCTCCAGTATTCTAACGTCTTGCTGAAGCCACTGGTTCTGGCTATGTATCCTACTAAAGTCCCTGGTTCTACTAGGATACATGGCAAAATGTGGTTTTCCATGCAGCTCAATCGTTTTGCACATTTCTGTGTGAGACTTGGAACATATGTTTTAGATGGTTGCTAAAGTCTCGTCTTTCTGCGTGTTTCATGCACTTTCATTGTTTGGTGACAGTTGTTGAGGTAATCCTTGTGCACCTGGGATTTTACATGGTTAATTTTGCTTAGTACTTAGAGATTCTCTTCTGTACTTGCATACAATTTGGACATAAATTCACCGTACTATCAATTTGTCTACAAGACATCAACATCATCTTTTACATAATCTCTACTGAAGTAACTGAGCCTGTTCAGCTTTGGCAGAGTACGTTGATTTGAAAGTGGATGATACACATTTATATAAGAAGAAATTTGTACAAGGCAACATAAAGTATACAATTACAGCTTTGAAAAAGGAACTGCTGTACAAAAGGAAGGCAATAAGGTGATGTGGCTCTCCCTACCCCCTAATAAGCCAGAAAAGGTGGAGGAACAGTCATTGCCATTGCAAAGAAGTCTACCCGCTAGCCTATTCTCTCACTCTGTTTGCCATCCTTCTCCCTAAATTACTCAGACCCTAGGTCAAAGCAAGGTTTGCCATATCGGATCTCGGCTTCGTCTCGGGATGGTCAAAGAGAAGAGATCTCGAAGGGATCTCGGAGAGATCTCGGGAGATCAGGATAACATAAAAGCGTGGATCGCATAGGTTCACATAGATAATTCCTTAAGGAACATAGATAATTGCATACATTCTCAAGTCTCAACCATAGATGACATAGGTTCACATATATCATACAACAAGAGTGTGGGAATTGGGATTCAGGATGTGCATTTTTATTTTTCTCTCCTTAGGATTCTAGTTTCTTTTCAATTAGAAAGTGAAAAATCTCATGAGTTTAGGTGGTGATAGCTTAGGTTTGACCAAATCCTGAGAGGTCTCGAGCAAACTGTGTTGTCAGTAGGAGAGTGGCTCCCTTGGAGAAGTCATATGCACGTTTGACTTTTTTTACCGAATTTTAGATTTTTATTATTCTATTAGGTTTATTTGAATTTTCAAATTTTTAGATATGTCAAATTATGAAAGATTAGAAAGTCGCTATTTTGATGGAACCACCGAAATCACGATTTTTTTCTTAGATGAGAGAGTTGACTTTTTATTTGTAAGAGATATGATTTTTTTGATATTTTTATTAGATTCAAATGGGGGATACTTCCTTATTTACATGTAATATCTTAAGTAAATGAAAGTTTCATTTACTTAAATGATATTCAGGTAAATAAGGGGATCTTGACAACTCTGTTTGAAGAGGATCCTGAGTTCTGACAACCCTGCCTGAAGAGGCATCTCGGTCTTCTCGTTTCTCGGGAAGGGGCCGAGACCGATATTATCATGAGATCTCGCTAGAATCTCGCGAGATTGCATACCATGGGTCAAAGAACTAGCCATCAAAACAGCCGGTCTTTCTTGGACATGCAGCAAGTGCCCGGCACACTAAAGTGGTCATCCATAGAGGGAAAATAAGGTATAGTGCACTGTAGCTTCCGGATCACCAGTTACCACACCTCTTGAGAAAATTCACACCTCAAATAGATGATTAAGGGATTTGGTTGCCTGCCCACACAAAGAGAAGGTCGTGGGGATACCATTCCAGAATCATGCTAGTCTATCAGCACTAGGAGTCAGCCAACTTTGGTAGAGTAAAGTAACTGTTTATTCTTTTATTGGTTTCTAGAGATGCCATGTGATGCGGCACAGCGGATGTGGAGGGAGAAGCAGACAGAAAACAGGGAGGGGTGAGGCGTGGAGGAGGAAGAAGGAGCACGGGGTTGGGCTTCCACCCTGGGGATTCCACCCCGCTGTAAAAGAGATAGGAAGGCTGCGCACAAGGCTGTCTTCAAATCTTCATTAACCTCTCAAACAGGATATTACACTTTATTTATAGTGAGGGAACCTTAATGGTCCTCACTAATACACCCAAAGACTGAAATACCCTCAAGCCTAAAAAAATAGGTCCAAATTCGGACCAAAAATACACAGAAAATAGAAAGAGCTCTAATGGGCCTCATATGGGCCTTATTACATGAACTAAATGCTCAAACTCATAAAATAAACATGCTAGTGGCCCGACGGCAAGTCGCCAAGCCAAATGGACGCCGTCGTCGCAGCTCGTCGCCTCCGCCTGCGGTAAACTTGGACCTGGTTGGCCTGATCCTAGGCTCGAATGTCCCCACCACCATGTCTTTGATTGTATGGTAAACTTTAAGAGTTGATTGCAAACTTTGCCACATTTAAAGGCTGGCGTGGTCATTTCTAGAGCATGCAGTAGGAATTGAAGCCGCACAAAGGACTTGAATTAACTTCAAAAAGTTTTTTCCATTCTCTAAATCCTTAACCCACTTAAACATTGTTGTTTTTATTTGGAATGTTTTACATGTCAGAATATATTTTTTTGCATTCAGAGTCTCAGACTTTGAACCGTGGCTGATTTTATCATTTCATGACCGAACAGTCCTCCCTTCTCTATTCAATTTCATTATAGAATAATTTTGACTGACGAGATGCGACCCTGGGTTAGTGCAATGTATGTTTGCTAGTGTTTGAATGCTTTGGGTAGTTTAGCAGCTGTTTGATATGATGTCTGAGTTGGTGTTTAACTTCAATTCATGTCTTCTTGACTGAACACAGTTAATGTCTTGAGCAATCATATTTGTCTTTTGTCAGGTCAAGTTATCAAGGGTTGGGATGAAGGCATAAAGACCATGAAGAAGGGGGAGAATGCTATCTTTACAATTCCTCCAGAACTTGCTTATGGGGCATCAGGCTCTCCTCCTGTAATTCCTCCCAACGCAACTCTTCAATTTGATGTTGAGTTGCTCTCATGGTCTAGTGTGAAGGATATCTGCAAGGATGGAGGCATCTTTAAAAAAATTCTCACTGAAGGAGAGAAATGGGAGAATCCCAAGGATCCAGATGAAGTCTTTGGTAGGTCTTTTGGTTATGATGTACGCATTTGGGTTTTGTAAACTTGATTGTGATGCCTTAATTGATGACAATCTCTGCTTGCAGTTAAGTATGAGGTCCGCCTTGAGGATGGAACAGTAATATCAAAGTCTGAAGATGGGGTGGAGTTCACTGTTAGAGATGGTTGTTATTTGAGTTTTCTGTTTAACTGTTGGCTGCTTTCTTATTGTTGTGGTTTTCTAACACGATATTGTCTTCAACCAGGGTTTTTCTGCCCTGCATTTGCAATAGCTGTGAAAACAATGAAGAAAGGAGAGAAAGTGCTTCTTACTGTGAAACCACAATGTACGTTCTTTTTTATTTTTTGGTTCATAGAGAGTCGCTGTATGTGGCTGCATTTTGCAAGAAACTGACATTGTGTATTGATACCTTTTAACTTTTCAGATGGATTTGGAGAGAAAGAGAGGGTAGCCTCTGGTGATGAGGGAGCAGTACCACCAAATGCGACACTTAGTGTGGAGCTTCAGTTGGTCTCATGGAGGACTGTGACTGAGGTAACAGATGATAAGAAGGTCGTTAAAAAGATTCTAAAGGAAGGTGAGGGATATGAGAAACCCAATGATGGAGCTGTGGTGACAGGTACATCTCTCATCCTCTCCACATGCAGGAGCGCATACAATTATCATTGTTTTTTGTGTTGGTTTAGATATAATGTGCTTAGCTGATAATATTCATGTTGCTATTGTTAGTCAAATTGACTGGGAAGCTACAGGATGGAACAGTGTTTGATAGGAGGGGCCATGACGAAGAGCCATTTGAATTTAAAACTGATGAAGGTAATGTTTTCCACATTGAAGAGTTACAAGAGTTGGAGATGTTCCTTCATGATGAAAACTGACAAATTATTTGGCTGTGGAGCAGGGCAAGTGATTGAAGGACTTGACAGAGCTGTATTAACAATGAAGAAGGGAGAGATTGCTCTGGTTACAATTTCACCAGAATATGGATTCTCTACCTCTGAATCCAAGCATGACCTTCCTTTGGTCCCCGCAGATTCAAATGTATACCATGAGCTTACCAACTCAAATGTGTATTATGAGGTTGAAATGGTCTCCTTCGTGAAGGTTGGTGTAGTTTGAATCTATACGCACATCAATTGATGCTTTATGTGTTGTTAAGTATCTGAAATATCTGCAAAATGCCCATTTCTTCTTCAGGAGAAAGAGTCATGGGACTTGAATACAGTTGAGAAAATAGAGGCAGCAGGTAAAAAAAAGGAAGAAGGAAATGTGTTGTTTAAATTAGGAAAATATGCAAAGGCTTCTAAGAGATATGAGAAGGTGACGTCAGCATTTATTGTTTCCCCTTGGACTACATTCAATCTTAAACATGTAGGAACTTCCATTTGATATTAACCATTTGGTGTTTTCCATTTGAAAATTCAGGGAGCCAAGTTCATTGAATATGATAGCTCGTTTAGTGAAGAGGAGAAGAAACAGTCCAAGGTGCTGAAGGTCTCATGTAACCTGAACAATGCAGCTTGCAAGCTGAAGCTGAAGGATTACAAAGAGGCAGAGAAACTCTGCACTAAGGTATGAGAGATTGTCCACACAGGCTTGGGTCCATATCCCATCACTATAAATCCTTGGATACTGACAAACCCAGGTTAGGCCTTTTCTATCATGAGAAATCTATTATTTTGTTACATGCTGGTCATTTCATTATTGTAGGTTTTGGAGATTGAGAGCAGAAATGTGAAAGCTCTTTATAGAAGAGCTCAAGCATACATACACATTGCTGATTTAGACTTGGCAGAGCTTGACATCAAGAAAGCACTTGATATTGATCCAAATAACAGGTTTGCCAAATGATGCTCATAGTTATATTACTTTAGTCTCTTTTATTTTTAACAATGATATTGTCTTAGTCATGCGTTTTTGTAATTGTGGCTCTGGCATGGTTCATGAACTTAGGGATGTGAAATTGGAATACAAGACCTTAAAGGAGAAGGTTAAAGAATACAACAAAAAGGATGCGAAGTTCTACGGTAGTATGTTTGCCAAAATGAGCAAGTTAGATCAACCGGAAGCTAACGTAAGGCAGCACTACATCCGCCGATATTCTTTTCTAGACATTTTCAACTTTGAACTATGATTGGTTGTTGAAATATGTGAAAATTTTTATTCTCTTTCGTTGACTGGGCGCTTAAATGAATCACAGAGATCTTCAGCCTAAAAGACGAGGAAGCAAGAGAACGAGCCATGAGAATTTGACAGTGTGGCACAAACGTCTATCGTTTCCAAGTGCAAGGGTATCGACCAGGCCTGTCTTATGGTTTTTTTCTTTTTTCACGTGGGAAGAAAGTTATCTGGGCTTCACTTTGGGTTTATTCATATTTAAATACGGGAGTTGGATGTTCTCTGTGTCTGATTATTCTCAAGCCTCGGCAGAAGTAGTTTAATCTGTAACGCATAACTTATTTGAGTGCTTGCAGGAGGAGATGTCTTGCAAGTTTCCTTTCTTTGAGGAAACTCGCTCGCGCCCATTTCGTAGCTATTGTTTTTTACATGATTCCCATCTCTTAACTGTGTCCAAGTTCTATATTCTTCTCAATGCCGTCCTGAACCCCACGCTTGAAGAGGTCACGTGGAACTCCACGCGAGAGAAGTGCCGTATGCTCGAATTGTATAGTTAGGACTGCTACTTAAAAAATGATGTATCATTTATCCTTTTTTTTGGTTGGATTAAAATGATACAGCATGCCCTTTGGATTCCTCCCCAATGCTTTCTACCCGGGCGAAAAGCATTGTCTCGTGGGGGGGGGGGGGGGGGGGGGGGGTTAACAACTTTCTTGTAAGTGGGGTGGGCATATCGTAACTGCTTCTGGATCAGGCCACCTGTGCTTTTACCCCGGTAAAAAGTACTTCTCTTGGGACTCTCAACTTTATTATAAGTAATTGTTTCTGGGTCATTCCTCTCTTTCTTTTGAACTAAATGATTCCCATCAAGTATCAGGACCGACCTTGTGAAAGGATAGAGGCCGGTGCGGGAAGAGAGATGTTATGTGGTACTTCTTTTGTTGCATTTTTTTGATATTTATGTGGTACTAAAGAGTAGCAGTGTAATACTTCTCTAAACAAGTGTCCTAGGAGGAATGAGAGGAGGACGGAATGTTCGGCGAGGCTGCCTGAAATGATAAGTGAATAATTTAATAAACAACGACAGACAACTGTGATCTTAAACTGCAAGTTTAAATAAGTTATATGTAGACGGCCTCAAAGAATATGACAACTTATGAACAGATAAGAAAACTAGTTATAATTGAATAGATATAATATGCCATAAAAAGTTGGGGAAGATACTCTTAAAGAGTGTGCATCAAGGTTCACCTTGGCGAGCGTCTTGTGGATGAGTCGAGACGAGATGACATGCAAAGAGAATGTAACGGGCTATGGTGATCGGATATCTGGTGTTGGCGGCCCAGTTCACCGTCGATGTGTGTTGGGTTCTCACCATCGCCACTTCCGCATGCATCTAAAGGGGTTATGACGTTCTGTTGCTTTGTATGGCGCTTCCTTACCTCCATCTCAGCAACTTGAAGATGTATTAGATTTGTTGACCCGATGAAGCACCCCTCTTCTCCAACACCGTGGAGCTCCCCCCAGTGCTAAAGACAACCAACCGTGAGTTCGTGTCATCTCACCGGCGGCTACCTCCAGCGAATCTGTGCAATGGTAGGAGTCGGTTACTTTCTTGTGTAAGGACCTTGAGTTGGTGGCTTCCTTCTCTTTGTTTAGACCAAGTGTCCTTGATCTGTCTGCTCTTCACTACTGCTGCAGCAGTCTGCTGTTGATGCGAAGTCTATGGACTTCCTTGTCCTTACTTTGTACTTGTGTTATTTATTGAATGAACCCCATACCTCTTCTTCCTGTCGGCAAAAAAAAAAAAAAGATCGAATATGAGAAATATTTGTATCTTATTGTTAGGAGAAAAAGACCTTCTTGCCCTTGTCGTGGTCCATGGGTGGGGGTAGATCTCCTACCATTTCCCGATCGTAGAGCTGCTACATATATATAGGAGATATCCCGTGTATACAATGGGTGTCTCCAACGCCCAGAACTCACAGGAGAAACTTCGCAACCTTCACACCTCCACCACTCTACGCCACTTAAGTCGTGACATACGCATTGAGACCTACAATTCTCTCCAAGGGCACTAGCAGTTGGTCTGAGGCACGATTTAAAGCTTGGAAGAAGGTGAGCACATTAAAGGCTGTAGAGTTAATGCTACTTTTTTATGCCGTAGAAGCATCCTGTAATACGACAGAAATAATTTTTTTTTTTCAAACAAACATCCAGTTCTGTATTAAATATTGATCTTTTTTAGCATTCATTACAATGCAATAGAACATAGAAAGCTGACTATCATCCTCCCCATCAAAATAGTGTGCCGATGGTTTTATTTAGTCTCCTTTTGTTGACGTCATAGTTACATAAGTGAGGGAAAAAATATGTTAGTGAAATAATATATATGTTAGCTACTTTCATTATGTATTAGTGAAAGAAATGTATATGTAGATGGTTTTATTTGACCTCCTTTTGTCGACGTCATAGTTACATATGTGAGGAAAAAATATATGTTAGGGAAATAATATATATGTCAGCTACTTTCAGTATATATTAATGAAAGAAGTGTATATGTTAGTGAAATAAGTGTATAACTGTATATAGATATATTCATTTCTATATAGATGTTTTACTGTACATATACACATTCTCATTGATATATGTCGAACATGCAATTTATAGAATAATCTGTCTAATATCATGTGTTACTCTTAGATGTAAGTGATAAAATCATATTAGATGCTTTTGTATTGAAGATCCCAAAAAAAGTATCATCGTCAAGTGTGAGAGCCTCTAATTGGTTACAACCATGTGAGGGTATGGAATTCGACGATGATACAATATTCTATAATACCTATGCGAGAAATGTAAGGTTCGGCACATGTGTTATTTCAAGTAAATGGAATGATGAAAATGTGTTTAAAAAACATTTAGGTTGTTGGAAGAATAGAGAACAAGGAGAAAAGTTGAAGCGAAAAAACACAGAGACTCCCTAAAGATAGGTTACAATGTATCGATGTAAGTAAAAGGTTGACAAAGGGAGTGGGAAGCATGTATTATATGAAGTAATACTGGAGCACAACCATGTTTTGAATCCAAGTGTTGTAATATATTTAAATTCACATAGAAGAATATGCATTCCCTAGAAGGCAGATATTAGGAACATGTGACTTGTTGGCATCTCAACTTTAAAGATAGTTTCTACCATTGTTACAAGAGTGGGAGACATTCATTAGTTAGATTTTATAGAGAAGAATTGTCAAAATTTCTTAGATAGGGAGTGGCAAGCTCAATTGAAGCAAGGTGATGTACAAACAATGATTTGGTATTTTCACCAGATGCAACTTAAAAATCCCACCTTATATCATGTGTTTGAATGACAATGATCAATTGTGTAATATCTTTTGGATCGAGGGAAGGTCTCACATGACATGTAGTTGTTTATTAGATGTGATCACTTTTTTTTTTGTACACGGTGTGGTGGTTTAGACCACCGCCCGACCAACAAAAAAACACTTGGGTTCGAAACCCACCTAAGACCTCTAAGGGGAGCGCCGCGCGCTCCCCAACCTTTTTAATTTCCTGGAAAAACCTCTTGTGCGCCAAAGCGCACCTTAACCCCACGCCTCCCTGCCGCAGGCGGGGTGGATGTCCAACTCACCTACAGTGAGGGACTAGATGTGATCACTTTTGATACTACTTATCTAATTAACACATATGAGATGTCTTTTGCTCTATTTATAGGGTTTAATCATCACAGACAATCTATCTTACTTGGTTCTACTCTGATTTCAAATAAGAAGATTGAATCATTTGTATGGATATTTAATTCTTGACTAGAAGCAAATGGTGGTCTAGCATTGAAAGTAATAATTATTGATTAAGAAAGGCCACATAAGTTGCTATCACCAAGGTCTTCCCTAATGTAAGGCCTAATTTTTTTCCTTCGACACATATTAAAAAAGATCCTAGAACAGAGTGGATATATTTGTGCTAAATATCCCAATTTCATGGATGTATTTCATGGATACATCTATGATTTCATCACTCCTCATGAATTTGAAGAGAGAGAATCAATTGATGATAAACTACGAAGCGTGAAAGGATAACAATTAGATAAAATGTCTATATGAAAATTGTAACGTCGTGACCGTTCGGATCGTGGTTTGATTGGTTTGTGGACCAATGTGTAGCCAATAAGTGGTGTTTGGTAATTTCACAGATCGTGTGGGTCTAAAATCCAAGCCCAAATCACCCTCTAGTTCACTGTTTGAGAAGGCAACATAGGTGTGTGTTGCGTTCTTAATGCGACAGACACGGGCGTCGCGTTATCATTGCTGCAGTTCATGGTGTTTGGCCGCATGCCCGACGTGTGGCGCGTGCAGGGCTACCGTGTGGCGTCGGCATCGAGAAGGTGACGGTCTAAACTATCACGTTCTTGATGCGACAACCGATGCGTCACATTCTTAACTATGATGAGTTAAGAACCTTAGGTCAGCCAAACAGATTAGAGGAAGCTCTGTTCGGCTAGAAGGAGGTTTTGGAGCTAGATTTGGGGCGATTCAGGCATTTAGTGTGTGATTTAGTGTGCTCTCGACACGAGGACGTTGTTCGGATCGTGGGAAACGTCGATGCGTGGTTGTTCTTCACGTAGGTAGAGAGATTCTGCTCATTTCTTGTTGTGGATGGTGTATTTATCATGTTCGATGCATGGAACGAGTTCTAATTGATAGATGGCATGTTAGTATAGCTATTAGACTAGTTGTAATTATTTTACATGGATGTTTACTTGCATTTTATGGGTTTGCGGAAGTGGTACTTTCGGATTGGGGCGCTGTCTGTGAAGGCGATGACCCTGGGTGTCGCGTTCTGAATGCAACAGCTCGACCCGTCGCATTCACATTCAGAACACGCCATATCGAGGCATTGCGTTTTGGACGCAACAAAATATCTTGTCGCCTTCTAGCTTCTGAGGGCTGTGAGTATATCTATGTCTATGTGAGTGTCATGTTACATTGTTTCATGTAGTTAAAGTATTGTGGCGGTGCTTTGGCACATGTAGAGATTAAAAGATGTCGCAGTTTCATGGTTTGTGCGTACGTGGCGAGTTGGGTAGTACGACGCCTTCCGTGGTTACTCTCGGGTCAGGTATCCTAGGTTTTCTGTGAGCCAAGCACATTAGTGCTTAAGGTTTGTCCCGATACTGTATGTACCGTCAAGATTTGTGTTGTTTTCCTGGACACCCTTACTTGTCTGTCGAGTTGTACGTCCGGCTGAGAGAAAGACGACAGTGGGGCAGTGACTTGTGGTGTGTTGGTTCTCAGTTCGGTCGCTTGTAGTGCGCTCGTAGTTGGGGGATGGACACCAGTAGACGTACTGGTCCCCAGCTAGTCCCGTGTTCCACTGTCTCCCTCTAAGGGTTTCGAAACTCATAGAGGTGTGTCAAGCGTGGATCTACAACGTGTGTCGCTATAGGTGTGGTGTTGGTTGGTCTCCACAGTTTGTTGGCACTATCAAGGTGGAGCGGCAGTTAGACCTTTCATCCGTGGCTGCGAGATAGAGAGGTAGTCCTGTGTGGTTTGTCCGGGTCAGTAGCTGGTGTCACGAACCAGGTTTCGTGACCCGAGTGTGGCGTTACCCTTCTCTACCTCGTACACTTGAGCATGGTTTTCTGTTTATTTATTAATGTCTAATCCATATTAGCAGTATACAATTGTTTATTTAATTACAATTGGTGCTCCATGCTTAGGTAGCTCTGTTTGCTGTTTAATTTAATTCTTTACTCTTGCTTCTCATGAGATTAGTGTTCTTTCGGCTTTTGAGGGAGTTTTCCTACTGAGCCAGTGACTTGTGAGGCTCACCCCCACTCCTTTTAGGTGAAGGAGAGCAGGAGAGTTCTCATCCCTCATCTAGTTCAGAGCCGCACCATAGTGGAGTCAGGTCTCCACCAGCAGTAGTGTAATTTACTTTCTGTTGTACCTCGGGGTATGCCCCAGGTTGTTGTACTTTGTTCTGTGACTTTAGTTGGGAACTGGCTATGTAAACCTCATGTAAACATGTGTGAGATTGTATAAAGTGTGTGATCTTATATATGTTTAATGTGTTCCTTTTATGTTTCGACGGACTTTAGTAATGGTATCCCTTGCGAGGCATCAGCCTGTTCACGAGAGGCAGAGTCGGATCAGGCTCGTTATTAGGTTAATGGGTCTGAGCGATGAGGACCGCTACAGTTGGTATCAAAGCAAGGTTCATGTGAATATAAAGGAACAGGGAGATATATATAGCCTTGATCTCTACTTCAGTCCGCTGCTAATAGTTGGCCCTAGTTCTGTATTGACTTGTTAGTGCGCTATGTGGTTTGGAATGTTGTATGGGCAGGACTCAAAATGGCTGATAGAAGAGATTAGGGAGGTGGAGGAGATGAACCAGAAGAGTCTACTCATCAGTTGATTGAGAGATTGTGGAAAAGTATTACTGAGATTAGGATGAGGTTGGATCAGTAGGTACTAGTCCAACCAACAGTGATAGCACCTCAGGTTGTAAAGGAGGCAGTACTAGTGGCACCACCCCCACCACCACCAGGAGTTGAGATACCACCCGTTGTGCCTATACCCCTAGTAGTACCAACATGTCTAGTTAGTACGTAGGAGCCTACAACGTTAGTAGAGAGGTTTCTGAGGTTACAACCACCCACTTATTTAGGAGGTCCGAATCCAGATACAGTAGAGCATTGGGTGCATGAGATTGAGAGGGTTTTTGTTACTATGAGATGTCCGCATGCATATAGGGTGATCCTGACTACGTATCAGTTGCGCGGTTTTGCACAAGAATGGTGGAGATTGAAGATGAATACGGTATTTGTGGGAAGGACTGAGGATTCCATCACTTGGTCAAAGTTTTTGGGAGTGTTCAATGATACTTTCTTTCCATTTCGATCCAGTAAGCAAAAAGGGAGCAGTTTAGAATGTTGCAGCAAGAGAATTTGTCAGTATTGGAGTATCAGATATGGTTTATGGCATTGAGTAGGTATGCAATGTACATGGTTACGGATAATGCAATGATGGTGGAGTATTTCATTCGAGGATTGAGACCAGAGTTACAGGATGCAGTGATTCTCTTCATGTGCAGAACAGTGGAAGAAACAGCTCAGCGAGTAGCTATTTTGGAGAGGACCGTGCAGGCCAGACAAACAAGAGAGTCAGGTAGTTTTCGGCTTCCACAATGTTCTTCAGGTGTTAGTAAGGGCAAGGCACCATTAGGAACATCTTCATCAGGGTTTTCTAAGTGGGGTTCCAGGTTAAAGAAAATGCTCAAAGGTCGAGGAGGTGGAAGACATCAGACATTCCAGCAAGGTCGAGGCTTCAGGCCAGAGCTAGAGGAGTCCCAGCAGAGTACAACTAGACAGCCTACGGTTCCTCCAGGTTACAAGTGTTATAATTGTGGTCATCCAGGACATTTAATCATGAATTGTCCTTATCTCAGAGAATACAATTATGGTAGAACAACACCACAGCAGCAGCAGCAACCCCAGCAGCCACCGACAAATCGAGGTAGAGGTCTGCCTTTCTAGAGGGGTCGAGGACGAGTTATGGCTATCACTAGAGCACAGGCAGAGGCATCCAATTTAAGAGAAGGTATATTACCTATTTTTGAATTTTTTGCAAGAGTGTTGATAGATCCAGGTGTGTCATATTCTTTTATTTCTGAAGGTTTTATAGATAGTATGGTTCATCCTTTAGAAGAGAAGCAGTATTAGTTAATTGTGGAAGTTCCTTCCGGTGGTTATATGTTCACTTCTAGTTATTTAGATGAAGTTCCAATAGTGATTCAGAGAAATCAGTTGCCGATCAGATTGTATGCATTGCAGTTGAAAGAATAGGATATGATTTTGGGAATGGATTGGTTAGAGGCCTATGGAGCAATAGTAGATTGTAGGAAGAAGATAGTCAGATTTTGACATCCCAGTGGAGCAGTATTTGAATTTCAAGGTATGTCGTTTTATACTCTCAAATTTATTATTCTGCACTTAGAGCTAGAAGGTTAATTAATGCAAGATGTGTAGCATATTTAGCTTCAGTAAGTCTAGTTGGGTCAGATAAGTCCGTGGAGATGGTTCCAATGGTCAAAGAGTTTGTAGATGTGTTCCTAGAAAATTTGCCAAGGTTAGTTCCACACAGAGAAGTTGATGTTACAACAGAATTGCAGCCTGGTAGTATGTCGATTTCGAAAGCACTATACAGAATGGCACCAGCTGAACTGAAAGAATTGAAGAAGCAGTTGCAAGAATTGTTAGAGAAAGGTTTCATTAGACCCAATCATTCACTGTGGGATGCACCCATGTTGTTTGTCAGAAAGAAATATGGCAATTTCAAAATGTGTATAGATTATCACCAGTTGAACAAGGTTACTATTAAGAACAAGTATCCGCTTCCAAGAATAGATGATTTGTTTCATCAATTGCAATCAGCTAAGATATTCTCTAATATTGATTTGAGGTCAGGGTATTACCAGTTAAGAATCATAGAGGAGGATATTGATAAAACAACTTTCAGGACAAGGTATGGTCATTATGAGTTTGTGGTTATGTCGTTTGGATTAACAAATGCACCAACATCTTTTATGAATTTGATGAATAGGATATTCCACCCGTATTTAGAAAAGTTCATTGTGGTATTTATAGATGATATATTGGTGTATTCAACATCAGAGGAGGAACATGCACCACATTTAAGGATCACTTTGCAGACTTTGCGGGAGCATCAGTTGTATGCCAAGTTCAGTAAGTGTGAGTTTTGGTTACAGAAGATTCAATTTCTGGGTCATGTAATTTCTGGAGAAGGAGTAGCTGTGGATCCAGCCAAGGTTGAAGTAGTTATGAATTTGGAAGAGCCAAAGACAGTATCAGAAATTAAAAGTTTTCTAGGTTTAGTAGGATATTATAGGCGTTTCTTTCAGGATTTCTAAAAAATTGCAGCCCCTATGACAAAGTTAACTAGGAAAGGAGTGTCGTTTGTGTGGTCAATAGATTGTCATCGGAGTTTCATGGAATTTAAGAAGAGACTCACTTCAACACCTATATTGGAGTTACCGTCAGTAGTGGAGGATTTGTGTTATATACAGATGTTCCTAAGAGAGGGCTCGGAGTAGTGTTGATGCAGCATGGAAAAGTTGTAGCATATGCATCCAGGTAGTTAAAGCATCATGAAGAGAATTATCCATCACATGATTTGGAATTAGCAGCAGTGGTATTTACTTTAAAGTTATGGAGGCATTATTTGTATGGGGAAAATTTTGAAAATTTCACATATCATAAGAGTTTAAAGTATATTTTCTCTCCAAAAGATTTGAATCTCAGGCAACGTAGATGGATGAAATATTTGAAGGATTATAATTTCAGTTTGGCATATCATCCAGGTAAGGCTAATGTAGTTGCAGATGCATTGAGCAGGAAAGCAATTTTAAGTCAGATAATGATAAAGGAGTGGAAGTTATATGAGAATATAGTAGATAATTCCCTGTTTATTCCAAATAATCAACAGTAAGCAGTATTGGCCAGTAGTGCAGTAGAACCATCATTACATTGGCAAATAGCGGAAGCCCAAAGAATAGAGGAGAATGTAGTTGAGATTGTGAAGATGGAGGATGTTACCATTGATAATGATTGTGTGATTAGGCTCAGAGGCCGATTGTATATTCCAGTAGAAGCAGAAATAAAGTAGAAGGTATTGGAAGAAGCGCACAAGTCCAGATATACAATTCACCCAGGCAGTACAAAGATGTATTGTAAGATCCGGCCCTCTTGGGCCTTAGCCCCGTCCTCAAGGTCACAACGGACTTGCTGGTCACGACATTGTGGTGCCAGAAGGGCCGGTCGTGACATGCTGTCATGGCACCCCCGTCCGTCGCGTTAAGGTGGCGACGAAGGTGGGCAACGTGTCCTTGTCGCGACATCTGGAGGCAACACAACTTCATTTCTGACCATTCCGACGCTTGTCCTTTCTGTCAGAATGGCCTTGTTAGGTGTCAGTGCACATACAACGTTGACACGGCCTGGCAGGCTGTCGCGTTCTGGTTTGATCGGTCTTTGGTTTGACCACTTTTGGGGTCGCGACCTGGGGGTCGCTCGCGACCCGGTGTCGCAACCTCTGGGGCTGTTGCAACAATGTTCTTGTTGCGTCGCCCCGACCCGTCGTATTTCTGGGGCCATCGGTTCAAAACCGAGGCAGGCGCCCCATTTCCCCCTCCCCTTCTTCTTTCCTTCTTCTTCCCCCTTCAAGCCTTCTTGCTTCTCCAGTGACCTTGTTGGCATTCTTGGCGAGGTGGTGACACCCCTTTGTGTAGGCGACGTCCGCTTGGTGCTTGGAGCGAGGAGGTGGCGGCCATTCCTACGAGAAGGCCCCAACGGGTTCGCTCTACTCTTTGAGGTAGAGACTTCTCTTATTCCCCTCATCCTAGCATGCTCTCCTTCCCCTTGAGATCCTTGTTTCACCGTCATGTTTGGGGTTTAGGGTGAGAGATCCATGCTCTGTTCGTGGAGAGTTTTCCTTGAGCTTAGAACTTCTTGTTTAATGCATGATTTGTGGGGTTTGAGGGTGGCTTGGCTTATTTACATGCTTTCCTAGAGTCTCCCATGCTCCCCTCCCCCGAATGCTGTGTTTTTGGTGGTTTTTGGGGCGATCCCTGGGTGGACTGTACCGGGACCCCTACTATTTGAGATCGCGACTGGCCTAAGGGTCGCGATGGTATCACAACGCATGCGCTAACCGGGACAAGCTTCGGCTATCGTGACGGGCATGGGCGCCGCGACATCATCGTGACGACTCAGGGCGCCGCGACATTGTTGCGGCCGACCTTGGCGTCACAACAGTGTCGCAACAGCCATGGGCGCCGCAACAGTAACAGAGTCAGGTAACTTCATGTGAAGTCCGTTTCTCGTTGAGTCTTCGTTGTTCTTGGTTTCTTCTATACCCGTGGCACCAGTGCTAGTTCCTAGTACGGTCCTACACTAGTCGTTTGCCAGGTGCTCGACAGCTGAGGGCTTGTCCCGTGAGATGTTGTTACCGTTTACCTGGGACCCCCGTCCACGTGCACCCATTAAGGGAGTGCTCTAGGCAACGGGCATGTTCGAGTCACGGACTCTGGAGTGGAGGGGAAAATGATGGTTAGGATAGCGGCGTTGAGTCATTTGCAGAGCTCTTGTGGTTGGTCTAGGACATCGAGGGTCATTTGGTGTTCTTCCCGGCGTAGGTCAGCCAGTCCTTCTTCTCACTGCCTCTCTCTTTGTGGCCCCAGAACCACCTAGAGAGGCTGGGCGTGGGACCGTAGTCTAGCCAGACTACGACGGTTACTGTTGTGGTACTTTGTTCCTGCCTCCACTCTGACGAGAGGTGGAGGTCTGGACCTGGGTCGAGAGTAAGACGTCAGTGGATGCTTCTGACTGGTTGACTAGGGATAGTGGTTTCTGTAGCTAGTGTTGTTTGCCCAGATAGGGTTCCCTCTATCTGTGTTACTAGCCGTGTGGTGGTCACGATGTGCAGGTTGTACGGAGTTTTCTAACAGTGTTACGCTTCCCTGTACCATTGCTAGTTGGTTAGCTTTCCTTCCGCACTTTTCTGTGCTAGTTTAATTTATATAAATGTTGTCATTTGCTTTAATTATAATTGTTTATCTTGCCTGTTAAAGCCAGTAGGAGATTGGTAGTCCCTACTGAGCTTCTGTTGTGAAGCTCATCCCTCCTTTTTGCACGTCGGGCGGAGTAGACGGGGCAGTCGTCGTCATCCGCATAGCTAGCAGTGGGACTCCCCCTTCCTTTAGTTTTACTTCACCCTCGAGGTATGCCCCTAGGGGCTTTGTTCTTCCCCTTTGCTTACTTGTACTCATTGTGTGTTGGGACTATACCTAGAGCGTTATGCAGTAGTCTCGTCTTTACTTCCACATGTGCACCTAGTTCAGTAGTTGACATTTATCTCCTTTACATATTTTGTTAGACTCATGTTATAGCCCTTCCCGGTTCTCGAATCCATGGGCGATGACCGCGAAAATCGGATCCTTGGCTGGGGCCGAGGTTCGGGTTCTCGGGGTCGTTACATGTATCAAGACTTAAAGAAACACTTTTGGTGGCCAATATGAAGAAGGAAATAGCATAATTTATAACAAGATGTTTGATTTGTTAGTAAGTGAAAGCAGAGCATCAGAGACCAGGAGGATTGTTGCAGCCATTGGGGCCATGGATTTTGTAGTAGGATTGCCCAGAATAGCATCATGTCATAATGAAATTTGGGTTTTTGTGGATAGACTAACAAAAGTATGCATGTTATTTGTAACATCCGGAATTTAAATAATAATAAAATATTGAACATTAGAAAATATATTAATTTTAAATACCATGAAAGATATAAGAACATGATCACAGTTGAATCTAGAAACTCTTCACATAATTTATGTGATTCCGGTACTGTCTTCAGATGTGCGCACCCCGACAGGGCATCATCAGAATTCGGTAACAAAAGTAAAATCTAAAAATACTATAATTACCAGAAAAATGTACTGATCTCAAAAATATAGCTATTCTGGATTATTGATGCACAGATATCCAGATTAAGTCGATATAATAATTTTTTAGGGCAATTTCCACCTAATGGAAAACTAATTTGAAAAATTAAACTAAAATTATCATAATTTGTATCACCTCTTAATTAGATTATGTTTGAAATTCCAGCTCAATTGGATATCATTTAAGTATAAAACAAGTGGCCCAAAGATCCTAAACGAATTAAATCTGAATTATGTAATTGATTTACGTAAGCCTACTTACGTAAGCAAATGGCAACGTGTTGTTGCCTGGATGATCCTTATCTAAGGAGGCTTGTGGCAATAGATGGGTTGGAGGAAGAGGATAAGGATCAACCCTCATCCCTCCGTAGGGCTAGCCATTATAAAACCCCACCTACATGTCTAACCTCGGTGAAATGTCCCCGGCGATTGCACCCCCATCGGCCACGATTTCACGCACGCCTTCTTCCCCTTCGAAGATAAACTCTACATATAAACCCCCCCAGTAATCCTTATCCTTTGTCAGCTGCTGCTGCTACTACTTTATCTAGTGCTACTTCTTCTTCTTCGTCTTCTTCACACTCCTTCTTCTTCTGCTGCTTCTTCCTTCTTCCGCTACTTCTTCTTCATCGATTCTTCTTCTTCCAACGCCTTCTGCTACTTCCTCTCTTCTCCACTGCTACCTCTTCTTCTTCCACTTCTCTTTCCTTCCTCCACAGAACACCAACACTTCTTCTTCAAACCAACATTACCATCGCCATCACCATTGTCCTAGAAAGAAAGAGAGAAGGGGGTGAAGGAAGGAAGAGGGAAAGCAAAGAAGAAAGGAAAGAAGAAGGGAGAAGATAGGAAGAAATTGCAAAGAGGAAGAAGTGAGATGAGGAGCTTAGGGAGGAAGCCCAACTCTAAAGTAGGTTCCTCTCTATCCATCTTGATTATTCACTTCTATTCCAAGCATATTTGGATCATGTGATTTGAGTTTTGATGATTCTGGTTTTTACCGTAATCATTCGACTGATTTTACAATTTTTCTGTCAGGACTACTTCTTCTAGAAGTGTCAGCAGAAACTCTGCGAGACTGCAAACTCCTACCTTATTTACACTTCATATCATTTAAGTAGATGTTATAATTTGATGTTTCATTTACTTAAGATATTACATGTAAATAAGGAAGTACCCCCCCATTTAAATCTATGGCACTATCGTTTCATGATTTGTACTGAAAAGCTAAATCGATTGTTGTTCAAGCATATCGATTACCGACTAAGTGCCACATCGATTACTATTTTAAAGTCCACTTCGATTACTATACAAACACATCGATTACGGTTTACTTCAACATCAACTCCATGTAAACATCGACTTTGGTTCAACATCAGTTTTATTTAGAACATCGATTATGCTTAAACATTGACTCTATTTAAACATCGACTTTGGTTCAACATCAGTTTCATTTAGAACATCGATTCTGCGTAAACATCAACTCTATTTAAATATCGACTTTGATTCAACATCAGTTTCATTTAGAACATCGATTCTGCTTAAACATCGACTCTATTTAAACATCGACTTTGGTTCAACATCAATTTCATTTAGAACATCGATTCTACTTAAACATCGACTCTATTTAAACATCGACTTTGGTTCAACATCGGCTTCATTGAGAACATCGATTCTGCTTAAACATCGACTTTGGTTCAACATTGGTTTCATTTAGAACATCGATTCTGCTTAAACATCGACTCTATTTAAACATCGACTTTGGTTCAACATCTACTTTGGTTCAACATCGACTTCATTTAGAACATCGATTCTTCTTAAACATCGAACTCTATTTAAACATCGACTCTGGTTCAACATCGATTCATTTAGAACATCGATTCTACTTAAGCATCGACTCCATTCAAACATCGACTTTGGTTCAAACATCGATTACATACATGGATTACATTCAAACATTGATTACTATTATACTTAAACATTGATTGCCTCTGTTTCAAAATGTCTCATATTGCATAACTGTGTTATCCCTTGAAATTCCAATCATTCCAACTATTTTGAGATTCTTATACAGTCTTTTACATATGCCTTATCCTTGAAATCAGACATGAGTTGTAAATGTCCTGTCGAGATTGGACATACTGAGTGTCTCAGCATCAGACACTACCTACTACTTGATTGAGGAAAATTCAATCATATGTTATTGTTTCCCATCAGCATGACATAACTAGTTTGCACTTACTGTCAGTACGTGTTCAATGGACTGCTGGATAGTGATTGCACGTTTGATAATGATGGCATGTCGTTATGTGCCTGACACTCGTTATTCTGATTCGGTTCATTAATGTATCGATTTAATCTTGCATGGTTTAATACTGTACATCTTGATTTGCATTATTCTTCCCTTTCTTGAACATTGTTAATTGTTATCCTCATGTGCAGCAAATTTTCCTTGACTCCAATATCTATTTCTTTGTTATTAAAGGATAAATCCTACTGGGCAAGATTGCTCATACCTACTCTTTTTCCAGGTATACATCAGTTCTAGAAGGCGGGGCAACGAGAATTGTGTGCTGAGAGATCAACACTTGCCATGTCTGACCTTTGAATTACAGTTTAAGAATCATGTAAACACCTCAACTTTGAGGAACAACTATTAAATCTATATTTTTATGTTAAGTCATGACCCCGAGCAATTTCTGCTCGAAAAATTTTAAACTTATTCTTTATTTCCTGTTGGGTCGCGTCTCGACATTTATGAAAATATTAAATGGCTGGACGTGACAGAGTTGGTATCAGAGCATGGTTCGAAGATTTGATAGCTCGAGAGTTATTTGATCTTTAACAGCCTAGGGTAACCTGTGAGAATTGGTAGAAACCTGAGGTTAAGCTAGATAATTACAGTTGATTGCAGTTAAACAATCAGTCATATGTAAAAATTATGTAAGGTAAAGACAACATTTAATTATTAAGACCAATGTATCAAGTAACAAGATGCACATGATATTAATTATGTCAATAGTATTAGCTAGACAAGCTAACTCCTAAATTGCATGTCAAATTAATCAACTTAAACTTATTTTCTCAGTCTAGCATGATGGAAGAAGAAATACATTAGAAGGAAGCATTCACCTCAAGCAGTAAAAGAACAATTGGGAACAAGATGATGAGAAGAAAGAAGGAAACCAAGAAAATCAAGCAAATTGATGGGCCAGAGAAAATCAAGAGATAAGTTAGGAAAGCCTGTGCACGATATTGTAAACCAGGTCATACCAAGGAGAATTGCTGAAGAAAACAAGGAGCTTGTTTGAGATGTGGAAGATTAAACCATTGAATCTCAGAATGTTCTAGGATATAATCTAGTCGGCAAAGAAGCTCAGCGATGGATAAAAGACCAAGGAATATCAAAAGAAAGATTGAAGATAGAGACAATCAGATCAACAATAATAACTCCAAGAAGAAGAAGGAAGCATGTGTATACTGTATAAAATGTGGACATAGGGAAGATAAGTGTTGGAGAAAACTTGGAGCATGTTTGAGGTGCGGAAATTTACATCATCGATTTTCAGAATGTTGCGAGATTCCATCTGCTCAGCAAAATAACTCAACACCTAATGAACGACCCCGAAATGTTAAAGGAAAGATAGAAGATGGTCAAAGCATTATCGAATCCAAAAAGAAGAAAGAAGTTTGGACATATTGTCAAAAGTATGGGCATGAAGTAGATGAGTGTTGAGGAAAGACTGGAGCATGCTTCAAATGTGGAAGTCAGAAGCACCACATATCAAAATGTCCCCAGTTCGCCAGTACCACTAAATGGTAAAGATAAGGATGCAGGAAGACCCTGCGCTATGAGGAGAATTGATTGAGGTTATTGGAAGTAATTCATATGTATAAGAATTTTAGAGTATGGAACCACCTAGATTTGCTGATCCTGATGATGTAGAAATTGGGTTAAGGAAATAGAAAGGATTTTATTTTTAGTAACCCCATGTCCAGAAGAAGATAAGGTCAGGTTAGCTACTTTCCAATTAGAGAAAGATGCGAGAATCTGGTGGAAGGCCACTAAAGCCACACTGACTAAGAAAGATTACATGGGAGGAATCTGTAGACCTCTACGATAATCAATATTTCTCAGAAGAAATCTATGAGAAGAAAGTCATGGAGTTTATCAACCCGAGACAAAGAAATATGTCTGTAGCAGAGTAAGAAGATCAATTTGCCAGATTGTCTCGATACGCTCCACAATTAATCTTGAGAAATTAAGGGCTAAAAGATTTCTGAATGGGTTGAAACCCAATTATATTACTCACTTAGCACCCAAGCTGATCACATTTTATACCGATATGGTTAAGTGGGCATTAGCCCTAGAGGGTGCAACTGAGATAACAGACCGAATGAGAAATAAAGCAAAGAATAAGAAGAAGGGCTCGACATCCTTCCACAGCCATCAAGAAGTAGGCAACCATTATACCTAAACAACAAGGATGTTGGGATTACAAACTTGTAAAAATTGTATCTGGTTAAAGAGAAATCCATGTAATGTTGTGAAATCCTATAAAAGTTACTTTTATTTATTATGCCAACCTTTCATGTCATACTTGTCACCAGCGTCAATGGAGATTTCGAGGATCTAGATTGACCTTTAGTGGGGGAGACCATAACAATACTAAGACATTGGTAAGAACTTGCGAAACACACACTATATTATGAAGAATCTAACCAAGTTGCATCTAATTGAACACGGAATTGCAACCTTGACTCTTAAACCTTCGTGAATAATGCTAAATACTAAACTTTCCATCAATGCCAAAGTTACGAGACATATGGCAGGTGCACATACCATATGACTCAATAACTGTGACAGAGTTGGTAACATTAACCTAACCCAAATAAAACTTAATAGACTGAACCTTGTGATCCATCCAAACTAGACATAGAGTTTGGAGGGCCAAACTTCTTTTAGTGGGGGAGGATTTGTAACATCTGGAATTTAAATAATAATAAAATATTGAACATTAGAAAATATATTGATTTTAAATTACCATGAAAGATACAAGAACATGATCACAGTTGAATCTAGAAACTTTTCACATAATTTATGTGATTCCGGTACTGTCTTCATATGTGCTCACTCCGACAGAGCGTCATCAGAATTCGGTAATAAAAGTAAAATCTAACAACAACATAATTACCATAAAAATGTACTGATCTAAAAAATATAGCTATTCTGTATTATTGATGCACAAATATTCAGATTAAGTCGACATAATGATTTTTTAGGGTAATTCCCCCCTAATGGAAAACTAAGTCAAAAATTAAACTAAAATCATCATAATTTGTATCACCTCTTAATTAGATTATGTTTGAAATTCCACCTCAATTGGATATCATTTAAGTATTAAACAAGTGGCCCAAAGAACCTAAACGAATTAAATCTGAATTACGTAACTGATTTACGTAAGCCCACTTACGTAAGCAAATGGCAATGTGTTGTTGCCTGGTTGATCCTTATATAAGGAGGCTCGTGGCAATAGGTTGGTTGGAGGAAGTGGATAAGGATCAACCCTCATCCCTCCGTAGGGATAGCCATTATAAAACCCCACCTACGTGTCTATCCCCGGTGAAATCTCCCCGGCGATTGCACCCCCATCGGCCACGATTTCATGCACACCTTCTTCCCCTTCAAAGATAATGTAAGACCCAATTTCCTGGCTTCCGTCCGGTGTCGTGGGATGACTGGCCACTAACGCGTCCAGGCTGAGCGACGCGTTAGTGTCGCGTCCGAGGTGCCCGACGTGACAGTCATCTGTGTCGCGACGCGCATGTGCGCCGTGTTCTTGTCGCGCCCGGGGTTCCCGTCGCATCGTGGTGTCGCGATCGGTCAATGGGTCACGACTGCTTTCTATCCCGTCAGTCGTATGATGCCTATCAGAGTGGCAGGTGTGTCAGTATGGCCTGTTGCGTTGTCGCGGCGCTCTTGGGGGGCGCGTTCTTGTCGCGGTCCGTTGACCCGTGAGCGGACTATGAGCGTGCTCGAGTTGGCAGCCCACGTGAGCGGACTCTGGAGCTGAGGGGAAAACGGTGGTTTGGACAGCAGCGCTGAGTCGTTTGTAGAGATCTCTTGGCTAGGCCTGGGACACCGAGGACGACTGGAGTTCTACCCGGTGCAGGCTAGTCAGTCCCTTGTCTCACTGCCTCTCTCTACATTGGTTCCGGAGCCACGTAGTGGTGTCAAGCGTGAGGCCGCAGCTTGGCCAGGCTGTGGTGTTGCGTGTGTTGTGTGTTTCTGTGGCGGCTCTATCTTGCCCTTGCGCGGGGGCGGAGGAAGGAGCTAGGCTAGCGAGCAGAGCGTGCGGACTGCGGGTCCCCCTCTTGGCTGCTAGCGGTGGTGGCTTGGTTGCTGTTGTTGTGATGGTGTTTCCTCACGACGTTTCCAAGTGTTATCCATTGCCCTAGTTTGCACGGCGGTTATAGCCTGGCTGTGCCTAGTTTCCGTGGGCATCGTTGGTCTGGCCTTGTACAGACCCGTGCTTCTGGTGGTTTCCACTCGGTGTCCTCTCGGTTCCGCAGTCCCGCTCTTGGGTGCCAGTCCGCAGTGGTACCGGTGTGTGTAGCTTCCCAACCTTGCAGTGTGTTCGGGGTTCGGGGTGGTTTTGCTTGTGGGCCCTCGACCCTGTGGAGGTCTGAGGTGGCCATGCTTATGGTGAGATGTCGTTCTCACCTGGTTATTGTGTGGTCTCAGCAGATGTGCCGAGGGTTGCTTCCACTGTGTGCTCGACTCCGTTGGTTTCTGCAGGAGTCGTGTGTGCGTCCTGACCTCGGTTGGTGGTCGTGGCGTTGCACTGTTCTCTTCCACTGGTTTGTAGTATCATGCTGTAGGGGTTTCTCGCTTTACAGCTTTCTAGGATAGTTTCCTATTTTCGGAGTTCCTATTGCTCTGGCCGTGAGGGACTGGTAATCCCTACTGGGCCTTGTTCGCGAGGCTCACCCCCCTACTTCCTTCAGCTAGGGACTCATCGTCGTGGGAGCTCGATGTCGGACAGGTTGCGGAGGTGGCTGTGGCGCCGTGTGTTGTTAGCAGCAGTGAGAGCAAGCGTTGTGAGCTCTTGTAGCCGAGTGAGCTGAGAGTTGTGCTTTGCAAGTCCTCGGGGTATGCCCCTAAAGGACTACACCTTCTTCTTGTACCTGTGCTTTTGCTTGGGACACGTTGTACAGATCTTTGTATATTGTACATATTGTTATAGTTATTTAAATTTAGTACATATCTCACTAGACTATTTCTTCTAACCTCCGGATCTTCGGATCCGTGGGTGGTGGCGCGACCCTCGGGACCCCTGGCGAGGGTCCGGGAGGTCGGGTCGTTACAGATAAACTCTACATATAAACCCCCCAGTAATCCTTATCCTTTGTCTGCTGCTGCTACTACTGCTTTATCTACTGCTACTTCTTCTTCGTCTTCTTCACACTCCTCCTTCTTCCGTCACTTCTTCTTCTGCTACTTCTTCCTTCTTCCGCTACTTCTTCTTCACCGATTCTTCTTCTTCTTCCTCTTCTTCTAACGCCTTCTGCTACTTTCTCTCTTCTCCACTGTTGCCTCTTCTTCTTCCACTTCTCTTTCCTTCCTCCACAGAACACCAACACTTCTTCTTCACCACTTCTTCTTCAAACCACCATTACATCACCATCACCATTGTCCTAGAAAGAAAGAGAGAAGGGGGTGAAAGAAGGAAGAGGGTGCAGAGGCAAAGAAGAAAGGAAAGAAGAAGGGAGAAGATAGGAAGAAATTGCAAAGAGGAAGAAGTGAGATGAGGAGCTTAGGGAGCAAGCCCAAATCTAAAGTAGGTTCCTCTCTATCCATCTAGATTATTCACTTATATTCCAAGCATATTTGGACCGTGTGTTTTGAGTTTTGATGATTTTGGTTTTTACCGTAATCATTCGACAAATTTACAATTTTTCTGTCAGGACTACTTCTTCCAGAAGTGTCAGTAGAAACTCTGCGGGACTGCAAACTATTGGGTTAACATGAGATTAAATGTATTTGATGATGTGAATTCAATGAATGTTGTAATTGATGTTTGTACAATGCCATATTTGCTAAAGACATGAATGACATAACCAAGTACAAAAAATGATCGCATATGTATTCAATATATCTCATTAAGAATGTTTTCTTATGTAGGTGTGGATGCATACAAAATAAGTACCCAAAGTCAACCTCAAAAGATCTTCAAAAAGGGTTCAAGTTAACACTTGTCGACAGCCATGGAAGCCCTTGTCGACAGATAGACCACCCAGTAATCTTAGCACTTCTGGAAACTAGTTTTCTGCAGTAGCTGTCGATAGCAGCAAGTCGTCTGTCGACAGATCTAGTCTTCCAGCAACTTGAAGTGTTATGGAAACAAGAAATCACCAATAGTTGTCGACAGCTATGAAGGGCCTGTCGACAGACGTAGTTTTGGAAAGATCCGATGGTCAGGATATGATCCATTTCGGTGATTCTTTTAAGCATAACTCTCCATGTTTGAACACCCATATATATAGATCATATAGAGCTAATTTCGCAGCAAGAAGCCACAATACCAAAACCCTAAGCAAAACTCAAGAGAGAAAGCTTCTCCCTGTTGCTCTGCTTCACGCCTCTGTACAGAGTGAAGAAAAACCATCTTTCGAGCGGACTTGAAGCCAGTCTGTCCATGACTCAAGCTCTCCATCAACTGATCTACATTCAAATGAAGGTTGGAGTTCTTCTGGACGACCAACGACAAGAGTTCTTCATCTGGATTTGTTTTTTCATCTCAGAGCTCCTGTCTTTTCCTACTTCTCATACTTCTGTGTGTGTGGTTGTGATTCAAGCATTCCTTGTGCTTGATTCACGTGGCTTATGTTGTTCTGATAGTGTGTTCAGACAACGTGTTTGTGAGTTGTAGTGTGGAACTCGCTCATAAGCAGTTGTTTCTGCGTGTGTGTGTGGACGGTGGACGTAGGATACACAAGTTGTGTACTCTGAACCACCTTAAATCATCGTGTCTGTGGTTTGAACATTTTATGTTAGATGATTGGTAGGCACGTTGGTCTTTCACATGCCAGATAAATTGTTGTTCCTTCTACTTACAATTAACACACATCTTGGTTCGATTCTAAATCTGTTTGAGATTTTGATAAGTCGGTATCTCCATCGAAAATAAGGTCATAGTGTTTTCAATTGATAGTAATCTATTCAACCCCCCTTCTAGATTACCATAATAAGTAATTCCGCACATCTTTCAATTGGTATCAGAGCGAGGTTTTTCCGATTTATTGCTTTTAAAGGTTGATCTTACGATCAGGAGATTCTCGATCTCATGGAATCTAACAAGGGGTTTATGGCTGAGGGACACTCAGTGTCCAGGCCACCCTTCTTTGATGGCACTGACTATCCATACTAGAAAAATCGCATGCAGGTATTTCTGAGAGCTCAAGACTTTGAGCTTTGGAAGATCGTCAACAAAGGAGCATATGTGCTGCCTGAGGATGAAGACACGTGGACAAATGACCAGATTAAGAAAGGGACTCTCAACTGGAGCACATTGAACATGATGCAGTGCGCTGTACATCCCAAGGTATATTCAAGAGTCTCCACATGCACCTCAGCAAAAGAGATGTGGGGACAAGCTTGAACTCATCTACGAAGGTACGTCTGAGGTAAGGGAAACCAAAACAAGCATGTTAGTATCTGAATATGAGATGTTTAAAATGAAAATGATGAGGAAACCATATCAGATATGTTTGCAAGATTCATGTTAATAATCAACGGGCTGAAGGTCTTAAGAAAGAATACTCAGAAGTGACTTAGTTAGGAAGATACTTCGGTCTCTTCCATCCTCATGGAATACTACGGCCACTGTCATTGAGGATTCTAAAGATCTTTCAAAGATGAAATTGGATGAATTGATTGGTTCCTTGATGACCTATGAAATAAATATAAAGAGGAAAGAAACTGAAGAAAATCCAAGAAAATCTATTGCGTTAAAAGCTTCCAACAAAAATTCCTCAAGTTCCAAAAAGGATGTGCAATAGGAAAATGATGACAATGAAACGCCTAGTGATAGTGAGCACGATGAAATGGCTATGCTTACTAGACAATTCAAGAAATTCCTTAAGTACAAAAGGAAAGGCTCAGGTAGCTCCAAATCTTTTCAAAAGAAAGATTTTTCAAATAAATTTGAGTCTAACAAGAAATCTGACATGATTGTATGCTATGAGTGCAAGAAACCAGGACATATGAGAGGAAAATGCCCGGAGCTCAAGAAGAAGCTGAAGAAAGAAAAATTCACCTTTAAGAAAGCCAAGACAATGCTGGCAACTTGGAGTGATGAAGACGAAGACAAGGACTCACATGCAAGCTCAGGAGATGAAGAAGTTCACTGCTTAATGGCAAGGAGTGAGGACTCAACTGAGGTAAATCTTCCTTTGAGAACTATACTGTAGATGAATGGGAAGAAGCTTGCACATTGCTTTTGAGAAATTTTGTAAGTTTAAGTATGAAAATAAAGCACTGAAAAGAAAATCAATTCACTTGTTCATAGCACATGATGAAAACAAATTGCAATCCTAAATAAAGAAATTCAAATGATGAAAATTGATGAGGAAGCTTACAGTGAGGAAATGGATTGCATGAAAGAAAGTTGCAAGAGAGTGAAAGAGAAAAACACAACCTAATTGATTCTCTTGAAAGCCTTCAAAATGAATATCAAGAAATAAAGAAAAGTTGGAACAAACTAAAAAGGAATTAAAGAAAAGACGACGATCTTATAAGATTTGTAAAGGAAAATAAAATCTTGATGCTGTTTTGGGTGCAAATGTTAATATAACAAGGCATGGGCTTGGATATCAACCAATGAAACAAAAGAAAATGGGAGAGACATTGATAACTTCCTTTGTTGATTCAAGTCCAAGCACAAGTAAACAAGTTCCTTCTAAGAACAAGAAAAATCAAGCAAAGGTAAGCAACAGAAACCCAACAAAAAGCCCTCAGGTGTTCAAAAGAAATAAGCAGTCTGTCGACAGGCTCAAAGAGAGCTGTGACAAGCCTGGAGATATGTGCCAAAGACGGCCATCAGGCAACCAAAGGGTAAATTCCAAATGAATGTTGTTCATCTAAATAATAAAACAACTGTTTGAAAAAAATCCTCATCATGCATTTTCTGTAAGAAACTTGGGCACAATGAAAAACAATGTTAGAATAACTCAAACAAATTGAAGTCAAACAAGTTTGGATTACAAAGTATTTACTTTTTGGGATGAATGAAAAATTGGGCCCAAGTAATTTGGGTACCAAAACCTCTTGTCTGATCTATTCATGCAGGAATGCCTAGCAGCCCAAAATCAAAACAAATGGTACTTGATAGGCTGCTCGAGGCACATGACGGGCGACAAGAAAAATTCTGTTTGGTGGTGGAAAAAGACGGAGGACAAGTTGTCTTTGGAGGTAACAATAAGGGCCAAATCATTGGCACTGGTAAGGTAGGTAAGTATGCCTCTAACTCAATAGACAACGTGTATTAGTGATGGTCTAAATCACAATTTACTCAGCATAAGCCAATTGTGTGATAAAGGCCATAAAGTTATCTTTGAAACTAATGCATGTCAAATTGTTGATAAAAAAATAGGAAGCCTTAAGTTTCTGGAAAGAGAGTGAACACATTTATCTAGTTGATTTAGATGAACCAGAAAACAAAAATTTGTGTCTTGTTGCAAATAAACAGGATGAGTTGACTTGTGGCATCGTAGGCTTGGCCATGCGAGCTACAATGTATTGCACAAGATCATGAAGCTGAAGTTGGTAAGTGGACTTCCTGACATTTCTTTTAATAAAAATGAAAGTTTTTGTGATGCATGTGCAGGAAAAACAAACCCGAAAGTCTTTCAAATCAAAAGCACCGGTAATCACCTCAAAACCGTATGAATTGTTGTACATGGACCTATTTGGACCTACAAGAACACTCAGTCTCAATGGCAAACATTTTGGTTTTGTCATTGTGGATGATTTCTTTAGGTTCACTTGGGTCAAATTTCTGGCTCACAAAAAAGAAGCACTGAAAGTCTTTGAAGAATTCTTTAATAAGATTGAGCATGGGAATGTTAATAAGATATGCTCAATCCACACTGATCATGGAGGAGAGTTTGATAACAACTCCTTTTCTGATTTTTGTAGGCACCAAGGGATAGATCACATGTTCTCCTCTCCAAGGACTCCAGAACAAAATGGTGTAGTGGAGAGAAAGAACAGAACATTGGTGGAAATGGCTCGCACTTTTTTGGTCGAAAGCCAACTCTCAAGGAGTTTTCGGGCAGAAGCAGGTGAACACTTCATGCTATATACTTAACAGAGCCATGGTAAGACCTGTGATGAAGAAAACTCCCTATGAACTGTTAAAATGTAAGAAACCCAGTATTGGATATTTCAGGGTCTTGGCTCCAAGTGTTTATACATAACAATGATAAAGTCTATTTAGACAAGTTTGAAGCCAAAAAGTGATCCAGGTATTTTCTGGGATACTCAGAACACTCTAGAGCATATAGAGTGTTAATAATAAAAATTGAACTGTGGAGAAACTCCATATGTTGTATTTGATGAGTATATGCAAAGTCTAACAGTTCAAATTTCACAGGAATGATGATGTAGATGAAGGAACAATACTTGGGAACAACACAAGCAAAGTAAAAAGAAATTCTCAAGTAGCACAAAAAACTAACAGTGGATATTTTCCCTGGTACAATGATGATGATGATGGTATACTTTTCAAAAAACAAGATGAATGTGAAGAAGATCCATAGAGAAAGAACCTCAAGGTGAAACTCCTCAAGAACAACCTTCACAAGATCACCTTCCTCAAGTTCAAGATCATCCTGGCCCTTCAACAATCACAAATGTGAGGTACTCCAAAGATCACCCACTTGATAATGTGATAGGAGATGTGAATGATAAAGTTCAAACTAGGTCTCAGGTTAGACAAATAGTTGAACAAGATCATTTAGCTTTTGTCTCTCAAGTGGAACCTAAAAATGTTAAAGAGGCTCTAAAAGAAAATTCATGGATTGATGCTATGCACGAGGAACTTGGTCAGTTTCAAAGAAATAATGTATGGAGTTTAGTTCCTAGAACCTCTGAAATTTCTGTCATAGGCACAAGATGGGTGTTTAGGAATAAACTAAATGAAGAGGGCAAAGTGGTGAGAAACAAAGCTAGACTGGTGGCAAAAGGGTATAACCAAGAATTTGGGATAGATTTTGACGAATCCTTTGCACCTGTAGCTAGGCTTGAAGCAGTTAGGATTTTGTTAGCATATGCATGCTCAAACAAGTTCAAACTTTTTCAAATGGATGTTAAAACTGCTTTCTTGAATGGCTACATCAAAGAGGAAGTCTATGTTTCTCAACCACCTGGCTTTGAAAATAATGAAATGCCTAACCATGTTTATAAGTTGCACAAAGCTCTTTACGGTTTGAAGCAGGCCCCTCGAGCTTGGTACGACAGGTTAAGCAATTTCTTGGTGAGTAAGAACTACTCAAGAGGTAAAGTGGACCAAACACTTTTTACTAAGAAAGTTCGCAATCATATAATTGTTGTTCAAGTTTATGTGGACGACATCATATTTGGTTCCACTAACCCATCACTATGTGAAGAGTTTTCTAAACATATGCACAATAAATCTGAGATGAGTCTAATGGGGGAGCTTCAATTCTTTCTTGGTTTACAGGTAAAGCAACATGAAGACGGACTCTTCATTAATCAAGAAAAATATGTTAAGGAGCTTATCAAAAGATTTCATTTTGAACAAGCCAAACCTGCTCAACCCAATGAGCACAAGCATTAAACTGGAAAATGATGAGAAAGGTAAACTGATAGATGCAAAGCAATTCTGAGGTATGATTGGCTCACTCCTTTACCTTACTACAAGTAGGCCAGATATACAGTTCAGCATTGCCTTTGTGATAGATACCAATCTAGTCCAAAGGAAAGCCACTTGGTTGCAGTGAAAAGGATTTTCAGATATCTCTCAGGTACACAAGAATTGGGTTTATGGTTTCCAGCAGGTAGTGACTTTAACTTGATTTCATATTCTGATGCTAACTATGCTGGATGCAAAATTAATAGAAAAAGCACCAGTGGGTGCTGTCAATTTCTTGGTGGTTGCATGGTTTCGTGGGCATCCAAGAAGCGACACTCGGTTGCACTCTCCACTACAGAGGCAGAATATGTTGCTGCAGAGAGTTGTGCGACACAAGTGTTGTGGATTAAGAGTCAATTGTGTGACTATAATATTGATATTGGATGCACACCAATCATATGTGACAACACTAGTGCTATCAACCTTTCAAAGAACCCAATCCAACACTCAAGGACTAAACACATAGAAATAAGACACCACTTCTTGAGAGATGAGTTAGCCAACAAGTCCTTGGAGCTTAGCTTCATACCCACTGAAAAGCAACTGGCTGACATCTTCACCAAACCTTTGTCAGAAGATAGGTTCACATCCCTAAGAAGAGAATTGGGTTTATGCAAAATTCAATGAAACCAATACCAAATTGAGAGGTAATCAAACCCTGTGAGTAGTGACTATGAGATATATCAAATGGTGATAAGTGAAAGAACAAGTTCAGCTTGTTCGGAAACTATCATTATGCGTGAGGAAACATCCTCTGCCAAGTATCCATAGTGTTCTTCTTCATAAAGGTTATACACTTCACAATAGGGTATTTGGTTTTCTTCAATTTTGTCATATACATTTCCTTCAGTTAATGAATTTCACATGCGATGTTGCTTTGTGTGTAAATGTTTGCCTTGATTGTAAATATCATGTTGTTTTGCTTAAATGATGAGTCAACACATGCACACACTATGGGGGAGCAAGGTAAGGCTAAGTGAGTGAGTTCATTAAGGGATATCCTTCATATTTCATGTATCTTAATTGCGACGACCCTCATTATACCGGTACGGTTATACCAACCCACGTCGGTATAGCGAGCGTCATCACAGTGGGACATTTACCCAACAATGACATTCAGTTGAGATACACGTGAATATAAGAACAGAGTAGCGGAAGTAAAAGAACCACTGTCTTCATTTCATTCATCATCCACATTTAACATACATGTTTTGATAACATTTAAAGAGCTAAAAGTCCACATAATTTAAATTGCTGAAAATCAAATACATAGATGTCCATACTTATACATTCTTCCATGATAATGCTAGTACAATGTTCAATTTACATACTATGAAAATCACAAAATGTCACTAGTACTCCAACACTCTAATCTCCACGCTCGGAGTCGGTCTCCAACGTCTCCTCCACAAGTGTCTCGTCACCAACTACACATGTACGCCGAAGCAAGTAGTGAGTCTAAAAGACTTCGCAAGTACTTCTACACATACCGTACATGCACATATCATAGTAGGTTCTACATACACATCACAAGAACAAAAATGTAGCATGCTTGACATTAATTTCACAACCTATCATGGTGAATCTACAATTTAAACACATGGACTATGCTTTCAGATTTCTAAAATAGAATCACCTATCACATGCTTTCTATTCATTCCTCACATAAAATCTACCTTCAACCAACTAAGACATGAAAGCCATTAACATGAATTCCCGAGCATGCATGAAAGGAAACATACCTAACATGGAATCTACACATTCCTACGCATATACGTAACCATTTTACATGCTTTAAGCTTGCTGGTTTTACATGCTTAGCAACCATAATCTAACACATGAGAGCTACAACAACGATAAATCACAACAATATGAACAACCAAGTATGGAAGTTGTTTATATATGCTTAACAATTATCCCTAGCATGGATTCTAGGCAATTTGCATACATAAACATGATCATAACATAGTAAAGTTACTGTTTAAGCATGATTTCAGATTGTCATAACATGGATTACAAACTCACATCCTCACATTTTGGTTTCACATTTTTTACAAATTTCAAATTCGCATATTTCGCACTTTACACATGCACTTTTACACATTGTTCACATTCACATTTTTCACATGAACACATACACATTTACACATTCACATTTAGTGCCGTGACACATAGTCCAAACCACCAAAGAAGGACACAACACATCACATCACATAGACGCCATCTAGGCAATACAATGGCGACTCTTGGACTGCGCAGACCGGAGAACAAGTCCACCACTAACCAGTGGTACTTGTCCACCTCCAGGATTTCCCCCTAATGCCCTTAGGGTCACAACACATTGAACCTTCTCAGGGGGACTTTTCCCTGATACGGTTCCACTGCCCTCTGTGGAAGCAATGTCACACTTGGCACAATTTACACATTACACGTTTTCCGATTTAAGCACTTAGTTTAGCACATGACACTCACATCTCCACTCATTCACTCATTCACACACATGGGGCTCTGTTTTCTTGACATGACACTACAATTACAAAAATTAGTGCTCAGGAAATTTCACTAATCAGGTTGCTATATACAAAATCAAATCATTTTACAACGGCATGCATTAGTTTCACATTTTTACATAGAAAATTCATATTAGTCATATACTTGTCCAAATGACCTGAAATTTTAACCACTAGTTGACTTCGGATTTAGGATCCCACATGCAAATTTTCAGATTTTTTCTAACCTAAAACGTAATTACAGAAAATCTAACATCGAATTCACATGCTATCCACAATTCAAGTTAGCATGGAGTTGAACACCAATCACAAATTTAACAACTCACTGTCTGAACCCTAGCATGCATAGAGCACATGATTTATTCCCGAATTTATTGGGCAATACACAATTTACGGAAGATTTATCGTGACCTACGCATGATTTCTATTTCCCAAAACAGAAATTCAATAAATCATACAAGCATGGAAAATTCCAGAAATTCAGAGCACAGACAGGGTGGTATATACATGGTCTAACAAAATTAGGGCAACATGATTTTACCACGGATTATCAGGATAATGGTGAGAACATACACATGAACATTCTTCCACATGCTTTCAAATATGTAAATAAGCTCTACCATCCACAAAATAAGTGTACATTCACATTCCCATCCATCACAATAGCTAGTATACATAGCACATAAGAGATTACATTATATCCTCATCGTGAAACATATCGAAATTAATCATATAGAAGGGCAGAACAGCTTGCTGTTCTGCTCAGATGAACTTAGCGGCAAGCTATGACCGCTAATAATGTTAGCGGCATAATCGCTGGACGCTAAGCATGATCTTAGCGGCAAGGGATATTGCCGTTAAGGTCAGGTCTGTGCAAAACACAGACCCGAGCTCCAAAGATGGGGTGAATTTGGGGGTCTAGGACACGAGGAAAAATACATAAAAATGGTAAAAACCATCCTAGACACATACATGAACACTATGAGTAGGGTACTTGCCTTTTAGGTATACTCCAAAGGGATCAAAAGGCTTGGTGATGCTCTCCTTGGGCTGTCCCAAGAAGTTCCCAACCAGCCTCCAGATGGCCTTCCTCCGGGTTCTTGAGCAAGCTCCAGTGCAATCCGAGGTCGGGGATGCCTTCCTCGATGATCCAGCAAGCTCCTTGATGCAGTAGGTGGCCGGATCAAGCTTTAGAACTTCAGATTTTGGTTGCAAAGGTGAGGGTTTCTCACAGTCTGAAATAGGGTTTCACTCTTTTCTCTTCTTCCTCTCTTGCAAAGGGGCAAAGAGAAGGCTTAGGGTTGTAAAAATGGGTTTGTATATAGGAGAGGGGGTTCTCCTATCACGCAGGGGTGACAAGATGGCCTTTCAGACCGTTGGGGACAGCTCCCCAATGGTTGGGGTGGCTTGCTTCCGGGATTTCGGGTCTGCAACGCATGCAGGTCAGAGAAATTGGCATCCACATCGCTGGACGCTGGTCTTAGTGTTGGCATCCATAGGGTTGACGCCGACATAACATCGACGTCTACTGATATTGACGCCAATCTAGCCTTCGGCCAGAACTCTAAAACATGCAGAAACCATGCACGTCTTACACCTATATACATGTCATATGTATGTATTAACATGTACACACTACCATCATACAATACATACATTATTTATACCTAAATTATACACATACACACATAAGTATACTAATTAATACATACGTAGATACATACATACATACATACACAACATGAATTATTTACATGCAATTCAATAATGTAACAAAATTCGAGGGCCTTATATTAATCCTTCATTCATTGGTTGAAAATCTATCTTTAATCAAGTCTCAACACTGATTTTCCAAGTGCCTGTCGACAGCCACCAACCTAGCTGTCGACAGCAAAGCCTTCCCAGAACACATATTCTGATAGCTTTCAGTAATTGTCGACAGGCTCTCTCAATCTGTCGACAGATAGACTCTTCCAGAACCATCCTCTTACTGAATTTAGTAGCTGTCAACAGATCCTCCTTTGCCTGTCGACATATGTCTTCTCCCAGAAACACCTTTCACTGGAATTCAGTACCTGTCGATAGGTAATTCCTTGCTGTCGACAGATACTCTCCTTTTGTCAATTCTTCAACATTTCTCATCCCTTCTCATGAGTATGTTCACCACCTTTGTATAAGGGGAGAATAAGGACTTTATGTTCATTATCATTTATCATACTCACATAGTATCCAAGATATAATTCACTCTCAATGATTTTGACATAATATTTTGAGCTTGGATCTAGGTTGTGTCATCTAGAAACTTTGGTAACTCAAGTGAATACAACTTAATTTGATTGAATAATTATTTTGAGGATGATCATATCTCTCACATGGATTGATAAGTAAGGTGGTACTTGAACTTAATGTTTTACATTGGCCTTTGACCTTACATAACCAGTCACCTTGACTGTTAAATAAAAAAAAGGAGAAAAGCTACCTATCAAAAAAAAAAAAAATCATGCAAGTTAAAAATTCTAATGGGATAAAGGCAGAGCAATGATGATTCTTACTGAGTAACCGGGGACATGGGCATCACCAATGTTTGTCTTCGCATCAAAAGTTATTTCATTATCTCTGTCAATGATATGATGGTCACTCACACTAAGTAACTAGGGGTATGGGCACAATGTCTATCTTCACGTCAATGGTGTACGTGAACCTAATTATCACTTTTCAAATATTACTTGAATAAAAGGAAAAACCCACATTGCAAGAAATAGAGTGAAGCCTCCATTATTTCAACTCAAGGGAGACAGGTTGTCTATTGTCAATGGGTCATGTAGCCGTTGTCTTCATTTACCAACTGAACATCACCACTAAGTCATATGATTTTCTTCAATGTTTTATTCAACATGATTCTCTTTATTTCATTTGTGTTTGAGCATAGTTCTCTAAATGCCATAATTTAAGCTTTCCGGAGTATTATCTCTCAACCATTGTAGAATATTTTTGTGTCTTCATACTATTGGCTATGACACGGTATTGAGTATAACACCTTTTCTCATCCTTAGAATCATAAGTGTATGCTCCTTTCCATTCAAATTCCTTGAATACTCAGTTCTGGCACAAAGCTACTCCGCAATTGTCGACAGCCACACTATTGCTGTCGACAGCCGGCGGCCCAGGGTGGTTTAGAAGCCCAAACGGGATACATTTAGATCGGGTTTTGTGGGACCCTTTCTATTTCAAACTCTTACCCAACTCCTTTAAAAGGGAACCCACGACCCCTACTCCCTTCCACCCCTCTACAACACCTTTCCTCCCTTTCTTACCCTAATCTCCTCCATCCAGGGCATCGGAACCCAGAGTCTTGTTCTCTTTGCTTCTCCTTCCTCCGGTTCCCATCTTCTTCTCAGAGATCCCTCTCCACCCCAATCTCTCCCTCTCCATGGCTCCCAAGGGCAAACGTATTGCCTCCCATCGGCAGCATCTCTCGCCTGAAGCCGGCAAAGGTTCCAGGGCTCCTGCAGAGCGTCAGAGCAAGCACCGGGACGATCGTCTACCGGAGCTTGTTGTTCCTCCCAACCTCCAAATGGCTAAGGTCCGGGGTTCCTTTTAAAAGTTCGTCCAGCCATGTTACGTGGACTTCGAGTCCCTGGAGGACATGTTTCCAGGTCTCCAGCCCCTATTCGACACCCAGGGTTGGACAGAGTTTCTCTATTCTTACAAGCGATACTCTCCTACCGCTGTGACCGAGTTCTTCGACAACCTGGAGAAGTCGGTCGTTGATGAGGTATTCTTCACCACGGTCAAGGGTACAACCTTTCAAATCTCTGCAAATCTTCTTTGCCGTGCTTTTCAAATTCCAAACTCAGGGGCAAACATACTTGTTAATCCTCCTTCTGCCTTTGACTACTATACCCTCATCACCCATCAAATCTACCATCCTAGTGTGGATCATCTGAAACTCAATGCCAATACATTCCCTCCCTTGAATCGCCTTATTCATCACATCTTCACCATACTTTGTTTCGAAAGACGGAAGCAGGAACTTGTCACTACAGTCCACAAATCCCTCTTCTATTACTTTCTTCGGACTGAGCAAATCAATCTCCCTAATTATGCTTGATCTCCTCAATCAATGCTTTCGCAATTCTAAGAGGTCAATGCCATATGCTTGTCCGATCACTTCACTTCTTCTCTTCATTGCATCCATATCCCTGATAATGAACTTGTCATCGTGAAGTCACGAAGTGCATTTGATCTCACTGCCGTTTATCGCATGGGATACAAGCTTGTGCATGGGGAGTCACAAGAACTCTCAAAGGTCAGGAACCAGATGTTGAAGAAGTGTTTGCTGACGATGAAGATAATGATGGTGATAATGAAGACTCCCAGGCAGAGCCAATGGATGCTCAGGGAGATGATGATTATGCTGATGCTGAACACCAGGAACCAGCTCCATCTCTTAGAATTTATATTGTCAGATGGCTCAGAGGCTCAAATGCAACTCAATTCACCACGGGCTTTGAACATCTCAACACCCATCTTGATCATGTTGATACGAGGATGGATGCGTTGGCCGACACCCAAGTGGAGATTCAGCATAGGCTTACCAGGCTTTTTTAAGGACTTTCATGAATTCCGTCATCTAGCTACTCCCGGGAATGATGATGTTAAAGAGTCTTTGGGTTATCTATGTCCTACATTCTAGCTTTCGGTATTGGGTCACTTGGTCTATCGAGTCAGTCATGTACTTTTCCTTCTTTTGCTTTTCCTTATGTCATGCAATGAAACTCTTTTGTAACTGAGTGTAATGAATGATCAATTAATGAAAGCCTCAGTTCCTTGCTTCTCTGTTATCATGTGTGCATATTTTGCCTTTTTGGATGTTGTCAAAAGGGGGAGAAACATCAATGGCATAAGTTGTAATTTTGTCATCATCAAAAAGGGGGAGAATGTTGGTTAACATGAGATTAAATGTTTTTGATGATGTGAATTCAATGAATGTTGTAATTGATGTTTGTACAATGCCATATTTGCTAAAGACATGAATGACATAACCAAGTACAAAAAATGATCGCATATGTATTCAATATATCTCATTAAGAATGTTTTCTATGTAGGTGTGGATGCATACACAATAAGTACCCAAAGTCAACCTCAAAAGATCTTCAAAAAGGGTTCAAGTTAACACTTGTCGACATCCATGAAAGCCCTTGTCGACAGATAGACCATCCAGTAATCTCAGCACTTCTGGAAACCAATTTTTTACAAGTAGCTGTCGACAACAGCAAGTCGGCTGTCGACAGATCTAGTCTTCCAGCAACTTGAAGTGTTCTGGAAACCAGAAATCACCATAGCTGTCGACAGCTATGAAGGGCCTGTCGACAGATGTAGTTTTGGAAAGATCCGATGGTCAGAATGATCCATATTTGGGTGATTCTTTTAAGCACGACTCTCCATGTTTGGACACGCATATATATAGATCATATAGAGCTAATTTCGCAGCAAGAAGTCACAATACCAAAACCCTAAGCAAAACTCAAGAGAGAAAGCTTCTCCCTGCTGCTCTGCTTCAAGCCTCCGTACAGAGCGAAGAAGAACCATCTTTCGAGTGGACTTGAAGCCGGTGTGTCCACAACTCAAGCTTCTCCATCAACTGATCTACATTCAAACGAAGGTTGGAGTTCTCTAGGCGACCAACGACAATAGTTCTTCATCTGGATTTGTTCTTTCATCTCAGAACTCCTGTCTTTTCCTACTTCTCATACTTTTGTGTGTGTGGTTATGATTCAAGCATTCCTTGTGCTGATTCACTTGGCTTATGTTATTCTGATAGTGTGTTCAGACAACGTGTGTGTGTGAGTTGTAGTGAGGACTCGCTCATAAGTAGTTGTTTCTGCGTGTGTGTGTGGACGGTAGACGTAGGATACACAGGTTGTGTACTCCGAACCACCTTAAATCATCGTGTTTGTGGTTTGAACGTTTTACGTTAGATAATTGGTAGGCACGTTGGTCTTTCACATGCTATATAAATTGTTGTTCCTTCTACTTACAATTAACACACGTCTTGGTTCGATTCTAAATCTGCTTGAGATTTTGATAAGTCGGTATCTCCATCGAAAAGAAGGTCATAGTGTTTTCAATTGATAGTAATCTATTCAACCCCCTTCCAGATTACCATAATAGGCAATTCCGCACATCTTTCACAAACTCCTATCTTATTTACACTTCATATCATTTAAGTAGATGTTATAATTTGATGTTTTATTTACTTAAGATATTACAGGTAAATAAGGAAGTACCCCCCCATTTGAATATATGGCACTATCATTTCATGATTTGCACTGAAAAGCTAAATCGATTGTTGTTCAAGTATATCGATTACTGACTATGAGCCACATCGATTACTATTTTAAAGTCCACATCGATTACTGTATAAACACATCGATACTTCAACATCGATTCCATGCAAACATCGACTTTGGTTCAACATCGGTTTCATTTAGAACATCGATTCTACTTAAACATCGACTCTATTAAACATTGACTTTGGTTCAACATCAGTTTCATTTAGATTATCGATTCTGCTTAAACATCGACTCTATTTAAACATCGACTTTGGTTCAACATCGGTTTCATTTAGAACATCGATTCTGCTTAAACATTAACTCTATTTAAACATCGACTTTGGTTCAACATCAGTTTCATTTAGAACATCGATTCTGCTTAAACATCGACTTTGGTTCAACATCGGCTTCATTTAGAACATTGATTCTTCTTAAACATCGACTCTATTTAAACATCGACTTTGGTTCAACATCGGTTTCATTTAGAACATCGATTTTGCTTAAACATCGACTCTATTTAAACATCGACTTTGGTTCAACATCGACTTCATTTAGAACATCGATTCTGCTTAAACATCGACTCTGGTTCAACATCGATTTCATTTAGAACATCGATTCTACTTAAGCATCGGCTCCTTTCAAACATTGCCTTTGGTTCAAACATTGATTACATACATGGATTAAATTCAAACATCGATTACTATTATACTTAAACATCGATTGCCTCTGTTTCAAAATGTCTAATATTGCATAACTGTGTTATCCCTTGAAATTCCAATCATTCCAACTGTTTTGAGATTCTTATACAGTCTTTTACATATGCCTTATCCTTGAAACTCCAAAGTGCTGCATAACTGTCCGAGAACATAACAATAATGAATGTGTCCTTACTGTTCGGGTCTTCGGACTCTACTGGATCAAGATGCTTATTGGGGAAAGTCCAAGTCCTTGAGAGGAACACCGAACTCGGCCACTGAATCAGACATGAGTTGTAAATGTCCTGCCGAGAATGGACATACTGAGTGTCTCAACATCAGACACTACCTACTGCTTGATTGAGGAAAATTCAATTATATGTTATTGTTTCCCATCAGCATGACATAACTAGTTTGCACTTACTGTCAGAACGTGTTCAATGGACTGCTGGATAGTGATTACACGTTTGATAATGATGGCATGTCGTTATGTGCCTGACACTCGTTATTCTGATTCGATTCATTAATGTATCGATTTAATCTTGCATGGTTTAATACTGTAAATCTTGATTTGCATTATCCTTTCCTTTCTTGAACACTGTTAATTGCTATCCTCGTATGCATCAAATTTTCCTTGACTCCAATATCTATTTCTTTGTTATTAGAGGATAAATCCTACTGGGCAAGACTACTCATACCTACTCTTTTTCCAGGTATACATCAGTTCTAGAAGGCGGGGCAACGAGAATTGTGTGCTGAGAGATCAACACTTGTCATGTCTGACCTTTGAATTACGGTTTGAGAATCATGTAAACACCTCAACTTTGAGGAACAACTGTTAAATCTATATTTTTATGTTAAGTCATGACCTCGAGCAATTTCTGCTCGAAAAATTTTAAACTTGTTCTCGATTTCCTGTTGGGTCGTGTCTCGACATTTATGGAAATATTAAATGGCGGGACGTGACATTATTAGTTGTAAGAATGTCTTGGACAGTTGATAGATATACTAGACTATATGTGGATGGCATAGTACCATAGCATGGCATTCTAGTGACTATAGTTTTAGATAGAAGTCTAAGGTTTACATCTGGTTTCTGGAGGAGTTTGCAGTGAGTAATTGGCATTGAGTTAAGGTACAATTTACTTTATCATCCTCAAACAGATGGGCAAAAAGAAAGAACTATTCAGACAATAGAAGATATGTTGTGAGCTTGTTGTTTTGCACGGGGAGGCAGTTTGGAGTATCACTTAGGAATGGTGGAATTCTCTTACAACAATAGTTATCATGCAAGCATTAGAATGGCACCATATGAAACTTTATATGGAAGACCATGTAGGACACCCTTGAATTGGCATGAGGTAGGAGAAAGGTAGATTATGGGACCAGAATTAGTTCAACAATGTTCAGAAATGGTCAAGTTTAGAAAGGAAAAACTTCAGACAACTCAAAGTCGTCAAAAAAGTTATACAGATGCAAGACGTAGGCCATTGCAATTTGAAGTTGGTGATTATGTATTTTTAAAGTTTTCTCCCACTAAAGGTGTTTTAAGATTCAACAAGAAGGGTAAATTGAGTCTGAGATATGTATGTCCATTTCGAATTTTAGAAAGAATTGGAGAAACAACTTACAAAGTAGAACTTCCAGTAGATTTCACAGATGCACATGATGTATTCCATGTCTCTATGTTGAGAAAATATATTTGGGATCCTTTACAATTAGTCAGTTACACCATAAATGATTTGAAGTCAGATATGTCTATGCCAGAATATTCAATTCAAATCACAGGACGAAGAACACATAAATTGAAAAATAAAGAAATAGAGTTAGTGAAAACCAAATGGGAAAATAGACAAGGAGGAGAAGACACTTGGGAACTGGTAGGGGAAATGCAGAAAGCGTATCCATATTTGTTTAAGTAAGTTTTTAATTCTTTTTAGGTGATAGTCCATGCATGATTAATTGTGAGTTTGTGTTAATATTTCTTTCTGAATTTTGAGGATGAAATTTTTTTTTAGGTGATAATAATGTAACGTCGTGACCGTTCGGATCGTGGTTTGATTGGTTTGTGGACCAATGTGTGGCCAATAAGTGGTGTTTGGTGTTTTCACAGGTCGTGTAGGTGTAGTGGGTCGAAAATCTAGGCCCAACGCACCCTCTGGTTCACTGTTTGAGAAGGCGAGGCTTCGGCATGTTCGTGGGAGGCGGAGCCGGATTAGGCTCGTTATTAGGTTAACGGGTCTGAGCGACGAGGACCACTACAAAAATCGTGTGAAATGGGCTCTAGTATTCTTGGAAGACACCTTCCATGCCAGTAATATTTAGTTTCACAATTCTTTTGTTTCATTCATGCCTCCTAATGTCACAATATTTAGAATATGTTAGTGAATTCGAGTACAAGGGACTAATTGCATTAGTGAAGCAAGATATATGTTAGTAAATTCTAGCATGTGTAATTGTGACGGCCCTTGTTACACCGGTACGGTCACACCGACCCACGTCGGTATAGCGAGTGTGCTGCCACAGTGGGACATTTACCCAAACGATACAAACAGCTGAGATACACGTGAATATACAACAGAGTAGCGGAAGTAAAAGACCAATGTCTTCATTCATTCATCATCCACATTAAACATACATACAGTTTGTAATTAACATAAAAGAACTAAAAATCCACATGATTTAAGTTGCTGAAATTAAATCCAAATGTCCACACTATTACATCATTCTCATGATACTTCTAGTACAATGTTCAAAATTACATACTATGAATACACAAATCTCAAGAACTCCAAAACTAGCTAGTCTCCACGCTCGGAGTCCGTCTCTGCTGCCTCCTCCAAAGGTACTGTGTCACCAACTATACTGTACGCCGAAGCAAGGAGTGAGTCCAAGGACTCAGCAAGCAACACTACTCATGATATACACTTATAAGTCCTAGTGGTTTCTACATGCACTTTTACAATTAGCAACACATAGCATGCTAGTCAATTCAAGTTTTCAACCTATCATGAAAGTTCTACAATTTTATACATAACTCATGCTTTCAGATTTTTAAAATAAAATTCACCTATCACATGGTCTCTATTCAATTTACTCATGAACTTTAATCTTTTAAAGAATCAACATAAGAGCTATCAACATGAACAATTTACATGCATGAAAGGTAACGCAACTAGCATGGGTTTTACACATTTTTAAACACATACATGAACCTTTTCACATGCTTTAGGTTGCTGATTTCATATAGTTTCATCGCTGAAACCTATACATGAGAGCTACAACAACGCATAAAACATATCATGTGAACAAGTAATCATGCTATCTTGTGCCCGTTTTCACCAATCATCCCTAACATGAATTCTAGTCATTTATGCACCATAAACATGATAATGATAACATGAGTTTGCTGATTTCACATAGTTTCACATTTGTCTCACATGGTTTTCAATAACACATTTCCACATCTTTAGTTTCACATTTCCTTACACAAGTTTCCTCTTTCACATGGTTACACTTTACACATACACATTCACATTGTCACTTACACATTACACATGGTCACATACACATTACACATTTCACATTACACATTTTAGGTGCTGTGACACATAGTCCAAACCACCAAAGAAGGACATATACACATCACATTACACATAGACGCCATCTAGGCATTCCAATGGCGACTCTTGGACTGCGCAGACCGGGAGAACAAGTCTCCACCCTAACCAGTGGTACTTGTCCACCTCCAGGATTTCCCCCTAATGCCCTTAGGGTCACTTAACACAATGAACTTTCTCAGGGGACTTTTCCCTGATACAGCTCCACTGCCCTCTACGGAAGCAGTGTCACATTGTCACAGTTACACATTTACACATTTACCGTTTTACACTTGGTTTTACACATAACACTTGATCTCATTCACTTTCTCACTCACATGAACACCTCTGTTTTTCCTAACATGGTACTACAGAATTTCAAGGTTTAACACACAGTAAACACACTAATCATGCTGGGTTTAAAAAAAATCTAATCACATTACGGTCATATGCACGAATTATCACATTTCACATGAAAAACACATAACTTTTTATTTACTGATCCAATTGACCTGAAATTTTAACCACATGCTGTTTTCGGGTTCAAGGTCATACCCTCAATTTTTCAGATTTTTATGAGCTTCATGGAAATTACAGTAAATAAAACACCTAATTAGCATGCTATTAACAACTTAAGTTAACATGGGTCTAACACATTTTGCAAATTAGCCACTTGCTGTTTAAACATAAGCTATTCACATGCGCAGGGATTGAGAATACAAAATTTCCCTAATTCATACATCTATGGATTGAACGCTACAAACCATTCTTGCATGCTTTTATTTTACCGAACCAAATTTATTTGCAAATTACACAAGCATGGATAAATTACCAAAATTTGCAAACACATATGCTAACCCACTGATCTTCATGATTAACTAAAACCATGGCATTCATACTAATTCAAATCATGAACAAGGATTTGCAAGATTATCTACAAGTCATGCTCACAAGTTTAAAAGATACCATTATCCCACATTCACCATCACACCACATTCATCCACACACCACAATGCACAATATACATAGAGTATAAGGTTTACCATATATCCTCATCACGTAAAACATACCGAAATTAATGTATAAGGGACAAAACAGCTCACTGTTCTGTCTAGAAGAACTAGCGGCGGTCTCTGGCCGCTGACTCAGGGTCACGGCATGGCCGATGGACGCCAAGCTCATCACAGGCATCCAGGGACCTTGCCGTCGAACCAGGTCTGTGCAGAAACACAGACCCGAGCTCTGAATCTTGGGTGAATAGGAGGGTCTAGGACTCGAAGAAAAATCCATAAAATTCACAAAACCAACCTAGACTCATAAGGGGACATCAAGGATAGGTCACTTGCCTTTAGAAATTTCCTCCAAGGATTTATGGCTCGGTGAAGACCTCCTTGGGCAGTCCCAAGAATTGCAGAAGTGCCTCCAAAGATCACTTCCTCCGGGTTCTTGGATGAGCTCCACAGCAAGGGTCGATGGGGAAGCCTTCTCCTTTGCTCCAGCTTCCTCCTTGTCGTGGAAGATCTTCAGATCAAGCTCCAAGAGGGTCGGATTTGAGGGTGGTAAGATGGGTTTTCTCACAGCTTTTCTCTCTAGGGTTTTCCTCTCTTTTTCTCCTCTTGCAAGGGTGAAGGGAAGAGTGGGGGAGTCCAATCGGGTTCAGGATTTAGGAGGGTCTCTCTCCCACTCACTAGGGTGATGGGACACCCTCAGAGCCGTTGGGGCCCCCAATGGTGGCCATGCCTGTTTCAGAAGCTTGCAGCTCTGCTGCGCATGCAGGTCAGAGAAATTGGCGTCCACATCACTGGACGCTAGATAAGTGTTGGCGTCCATGTCTGGACGCTTACACCTGCTAAACGGCCTAGGGTTGACGCCAAGGTGACCTTCGGCCAGAACCCTAAGTTATGCAGAAAACCATGCATACCGGGCATATATACATGCAATATGTATACGGTATTGTATCCATACTATTATCATGCAATACATACATTATTTATGTTTAATATAAACACATGCACACGTAAATTTACTAATTAATGCATACGTAAATACGTACATACATACACAAGCATAAATATACACACATAATTACAAATAATGCGACGAAATTTCGAGGGTCTTACAGTAATTGAAATTGAATGTATGTTAGTGTGAATTGCAGTACAATTAAGCGAAAACTTTTATATGTTTACCTTGTTCAATTATATGTGACTGAAGTTGGATATATGTTAGTAAATTCGAGTAACATTAGTGAATTTGAGTATATATTAGTGAAAACTTATATATTAGTGAATGTAAAGTATATGTTACTAAAGTTGGATAAATATTACTAAATTTGAATATATGTTATTAAAGTTGGATATTGTTAGTGAATTAGAGTATATGTTAGTGAAAACTTATATATATTAGTGAATGTAGAGTATATGTAACTGAAGTCAGATATATGTTAGTGAATTCCAATATATATTAGTGAAAACTTATATATGTGGTGAACGTAGAGTATAAGGTAGTAAACTTGGATATATGTTAGTGAATTCGAGTATATGTTAGTGAAAAATTATATATGTTAGTGAATATAGATTCTATATAACTGAAGTTTGATATATGCTAGTGAATTTTAGTATATATTAGTAAAAACTTATATATGTTAGTTAATTCGAGTATATGTTACTGAAGTTTGATATATGCTAGTGAATTTGGGTATATGTTAGTGAAAACTAATATATATTAGTGAATGTAGAGTATATGTTACTGAAGTTGGATATATGTTATTGAATTTGAGTGTATGTTATTGAAGTTGGATATATGTTAGTGAGTGAGAGTATATGTTGGACAAATTATATATGCTAGTGAATGTAAAGTATATATGACTAAAGTTTGATATATGTTAGTGAATTTCAGTATATACTAGTGAAAACTTATATATGTTAGTAATGTAGAGTATATGGTATGAACTTGGATATATGTTAGTGAATTCAATTATATGTTAGTGAAAAATTATATATGTTAGTTAATGTAGAGTATATGTGATTGAAGTTTGGTATATGATAGTGAATTCTAGTATATGTTAGTGAAAACTTATATATGTTAGTGAATGTAGAGTATGTTAGTGAACTTAGATATATGTTAGTGATATATATAACCAAAGTTTAATATATGTTAGTGAATTCTCGTGTATGTTAGTGAACATGGATAAATGTTAGTAAATTCGAATATATGTAACTAAAGAGGACCCTTGGTGGGTCGAATGGCCAAGGCCTCTCCCAACAAGGGGCAAGTCTTGGGTTAGATTCCCACCACTTGGGAGGGGGGCTTACTTGACTTGCACTTAATCCTTGAGGGGTGTAGGCCCGGGGTTTTCCTGGTCAAGTGGGGCATGGCCAATATGGGTATACGACAAATTAGGGGCTACCCGGTCCCGACCCTAAGATCCACGAAAAGCCACTCCCTGAGCCTGCTAAGCCACACAAGGCGGGGTTTCCTTGTTACCAAAAAAAAAAAAATAAAGTTTTATGTATGTTAGTGAATTCAAGTATATGTTAGTGAAAAATTATATATGTTAGTGAATATAGAGTATATGTGACTGAAGTTTGATATATGTTAGTGAATTGTAGTATATGTTACTGAAAACTTATATATGTTAATGAATGTGCTACGTACATTAGTGAATTTTGATATATGTAAGTGATTCGAGTATATTTTATTGAAGTTGGTTATATGTTAGTGAATTTAAGTAATCAATTCTTTAAAGTATTTATTTTATTATTTACATATATTGCTTATTATGCAAGAATGTCAACGTCCCAGGGAAATGAAAGCATAAGCGTCCCAAAGAAATGAAAGCATCCATCACTTCTTTGATGGATTTGTGCAAGCAATAACTACAATTGGAGAATTCATTGACAAATATGTTGCTTCACTTGAGAGGAGATATGACGTGGAGAATGAAGTAGATGTAAAAAAAATGGGAGTCTACAGTCTTCCTACAAAGTTCTTCCCCATTTGAAAAGTAAGCAACTAGTATCTGCACGAGGGGTATTTTTAAAAAGTTGCAACAAGAAGTGGTTAAAATTGCTACTTGTCCTTTTACTATCATCCATTAAGATGAGAAAAGATTGGCAATAAGGATGAGGTCCTTTTTTATTATTATAGCCGGTCCAAAAGGAGAAGGTAGGGGCAACCTCACAATGTGATAGGGCGCCACTACCATCACCAAGCGGCTAGAGATTTTGTATTAAGAAATAAGGGGAAGGGAATACAAAAGGTAAAGGGGGGGGGGGGGGCTAGGGCCTAATGGAGGGGTACCCCACCTTATCAAGATGGTAGGGGCCCTTTACAATAGTGGGGAGATCGGCCCAACAGTCCCAAGTAATACAAAGTTAAGTGGAGCATCCATAGCCGGCTAGTGTACGAGCCACTTGATTGGCTTCATGTGGTACATGCTTGATCTTGGCTTTGATTTTCTGCGTAGTGGCAACCACATTATGAAGAATACATGACAGTTCTCATGGGCAAAAAGTTGTCCAGTGACAATTTGCACTAAGATCATAGAATCGGTTTCCACTAATACCTCCATGACACCCTTCGTGTAGTAGATCATGAGACCATCATTGAGTGCAAGAGCTTCTGCAGCAAGGCTAGGTTGAATCCCTTGATAGGTCTTGGCAAAAGCAAAGGAGATAGAGCGCTTGTGGATGCGGATGATGCCCCCACCTCCTGCATAACCCGATGTTACCATGAAAGCTCCATCAACATTTAATTTTAATCTCCCTGGTGGACGGTGCAGCCACTTGACCATAGTGGGAATGTTGACCTTGGAATGCTCATATCCAACCCCAATCTGCTGGAGTACATTCAACCATGGCTATGATAGCTTCTGAAATTTATAAGCTGTGCTAATAGCCCAGATAGAAAGCATGCTTCTGTTTAGAATGTGCTTGGCAGTCATATTTTGTCCTTGGAATCTTGCCCGGTTCCTAGCACACCAGATTTCCCAAATAACAGACATAAAAGTGCACTGTGCTAGCCGATCAACTGTGCTAGAGAGTTTCATATTTGATAAGAAGAACTTTAGACCATCGGCCATCGTGATAGCTGCCAGGTTATTAAACCGCAGAAGATAGAACAGATCTGTCCAGATTTGGTTGGCAATTTCACTTCTGAAAAATAAATGCAGGGCACTCTCCTCATGTGGATTTGAGCAGCAAGAGCATTTTGAACATAAAGGGACACCCTTAGTTTTAATTGTTTCATCCACCGGGGTGCAATTTAAGATCAGCCTCCATCTTAGAACTGACCATTTGATGGGGATAAGAAGACCATATGACACTCCAATTGTACGATACATTTGGTTGCAGAAATTTTCGGACATATTTTGTTGAGAAAGTACCATTGGTAGTAGGGCACCAAATCCATGTGTCCTTGGTGTCATTCATAGATAAGTGTTGAGCTAATAAGTTCCTGGGGCAATACTTGACCACGGTCTGGAGATGGGGGCTATTTGGATCACTGAAAACTTGCTGGATGGAGCAGTGATTATCATGTATATTCTTCCAGACATCTTCAGGTCCTTTGAAAGGATTAAAGTAAGAAGGTGGGGAGAAGGTCATTGCAAAAGAATTCATTGTCTTGTGATCAAGTTGATGAGATGGTTACATGTACTTGCAAATCATTCTAATTATGAAGTTATTTATGTCGACGCATATTAATGGCATTTTAGTTTGCAGGCATCCACAAAATCCCCCAGAAATATTTTATGAAATCATGGATAAATGATATGTGATATCGACATGTAGCTGATGAACATAATATGCAATATGGTATGGTTGATTCAGCTGCCTGTTGGATAGTAATCTAATCCATCGTGTCATGAAAGTTGTTGAGGTTAGATCAATGGCTGATGCTACGCATAATGTATCCATCAAATAAATGCCTAGCAGATCAAGAAGCTAATTGATGTATTTGAGGCACATGAAAATGCAGTCTATATACCAACCACACTCACTATGCGCCAAGCACCACCTCAGATAGTGATCTGTTGACCAAGTACAACTTGAAATTGAAAAAATAAATAAATAGAATGCGGCCTCCTACCTGACCACATTTAGAATGTGGCAGATACAACAACCACATTCAAGGACTCTTCGAAAATGCCCTGAATGCTAGGATTAAGATACTAGTAGGAACACACAGTAGCCCCAAGCCCTCCAAGGGGTTGGGCTTCCATGCACCATAATCGATATACGAGATTTGAAAAGCTCAGGATGTTATAGTGCAGATGTAAGAAAGCAAGAGAAAGTAACCTTACCGCATGTACACTCTCGGACTAACACAATACTTATGGGGATGTGGTCCAGCCTATGCTACCATGCAACCTATGCAAAGTATGCCTCACATGCACCCCCAGCAGCCTGTGCAATGTATCCTGATCATGCAATCCATGCACCCCATGCATCTTGTGTAGTTCATTCCACCTGTGCAGGTCATGTCGCATATGCAGTCCATGCACCACATGCCACTATGCTAGTGATGCAGCAATGGCAACCTTCTCATCACATCTAGAATACCATGCACTCAGAGTTGGACCTCAATTTCATCATAGAGGATTGATGTGCGTAGAGACTTTTTGAATGGAAAATAATGCTTTTTGTATATGACTAGGGTATAAAAGGTCATACACATTTTTATATACAACTAGGTGTATATAAAATCATACAATTTTTTCTTATATATGAGTAATTCTGTCTGATTTTTTTATAATGGGCTAAGTTTTCACTTACATATATATAATCACGGACCCCCCCCCCCCCAAAAAAAAAAGAAGAAAAAAAGACGTAAAAGAGAGAGGGATGTTATCACTGTTAAGGTAATGTAGCACCTTAACGGTATGAAGTTGCCGATCTCCAATATGCTGGTATGAAGTTGGCGAAAAGCAAATGCTAGGACCAGGGATGATAAGGGAAACCACAGAAAGGTGAAGTGTATCAGAGAAAGAATGGCAGTGGCACAACAAAGACAAAAGGCATATGCAGACAATAGAAGGAGAGACCTAGAGTTTCAGGTTGGTGATCATGTATTCTTAAAGGTGTCTCCAGGCCGTGGGATCAGGCGGTTTGGCATTAAAGACAAGTTGTCACTAAGGTTCGTCGGGTCTTTCGAAATCCTCGAGAGAATTGGCAAAGTTGCATACCGTCAGGCATTACCACCACAAATGAGTACACAATGTGTTCCATATATCCATGTTGAAGAAGTATATATGAGATCCATATCATGTTATAGAATATGAACTTTTGGAGTTCAACAAAGACGGAACTTATCAAGAAAGGCCAATTAAGATCATGGACCAGGAACTGCGCCAACTAAGGAACATGGTCATTCCACTAGTAAGAGTGAGATGGAATCAACATAGGGAAGAGGATGAGAACTGGGAAATCGAGGAAGCTATGCGCAAAAGATATCCGGAGCTATTCGCAAGTAAGCACACCTCGCTTGTACAATAAATTTCTATCCATGAATTTGGAGACCAAATTCTCTTAAGTGGGGGAGGGTGTAGCACCCCGAAAAATTTAGTAATTTAAAATTTCAAATAAAGGGAAATAAATAATTTCCATAATATCTGAATGTTCAAAACATACGTACCATTATCGTATGTGCAAGAACACATCGGAAAATTATGTAAAAACTATCAATAAACTCCTAATATTATCCTTAAATGTTCCACGAAGAAATTCGTGCGACGAAGAATCTGATTGGCCAAGCGTACATCACAATGTGACTAATGATCTAAATTAGGAAACAAGGTCGGAAAACCGTTAACACGGAAATATGACACGACCATAAATTAAATAAACACGTTGGAAAGACTTCCAACATCATGTATAGATGACCCATTATCAGAATTGGGCCAATGGACAACATTTGGCCCAAAAATAAAATGAAGCAAAAAATACATAGAATTTTTTTTTTGAATGTAGCCGAACCAAAAGGAGATGGTGGGGGCGCCCTCATATAGAGGGTGCTACTACCTTCACCCAGCGGCTAATGGTGTTTTCATTAAGTAATTGAGGAAGGGGGTGAGGGGGGGAGTACAAAACAGACTCGGGCGCCATGGATGGACACTCAGCCTTTTCATGACGGTAGATGTCCATTACAGTAATGGGGAGGTTGGCCCATGAGTCCCAAGAAATGAAATGAGCACAAGATAAAGCAAACCCAGCTAGACTATCCGCCAGCTTGTTACCCTCCCTCGGAATGTGGGTGATTTCAACTTTGACCCGCTCAGTTATGACAACAACCTCTTGCAAAATGAAGGAGAGATCCCACGGTCGGGGGAGCTTTTTTGTGACAATTTGCATGAGGTTGAGGGAGTCTGTCTCCACCATCACGTCATGGATGCCCATGCTGCAGCACATACGTAATCCATCCCTGAATGCAAGCGCCTCAGCAACAAAGCTGGTGTGAAGGCCCCAGTAGGGGTTGACGAAGGTACAACACATGTTGCCATTATGATCCCTGATTATACCTCCTCCTCCAGATTCATCTGACTTCAAGTTGAGGGCACCATCAATATTCAGCTTTAATCTCCCGGGGGGAGTTAACCATCTCACAGACTTGGGAACCTTTACCTTCAGATTATCATTTCCACTTGTGGGCTGGCGAAGGGCAGCTAACCATGGTTGGGGAATCTTCTGAAAATTGGCAGAAATACAGATGGCGCGAATTGATAACAAGCTTCGGTTGATGACGTGTTTGGCCGACATGTTCTTGCCTTGGAATCTCGCCCTGTTCTGACTGCACCAAAGTTCCCACAAGACAGCCATGAAGGTGCATCGTTTGAGACGCCCAGCAGCAGTGATGAGATCCGAGCTCGTTAAGAAAGAAATTACCCCATCAGCTATGTTGGTGATTCCAACGTTGTTGAACTGCAAGAGAGGAGACAGTTCGGTCCATACTTGGCTAGCTATGTCGCTGCTGAAGAACAGATGTTGCATGTTTTCTTGTTGGTTGTTCGTACAGCAGGAACACTTTGAACACAGCGGCACACCGGTTTCTTTCACTGTCCCATCCACAGGTATAAGATTCTGAACCATCCGCCAAAGAAAAATGGACCATTTAAGGGGAATGTAAGGAGACCACAATGCAGTCCAGTCCGGGGAAGTTTCAGGTTGGAGGAGGATTCGAATAGATTTCTTGGAGAAATCACCATTTGAATTCGAACACCAGATCCACATGTCATCGGGATTGTTGGTGGTCAGAAACTGGGTTAAGAGATAATTGGGGCAGTGCAAAAGGGCGACCTGCATATGAACACTTCCTGGCGTGCTGAAGACCTACTGGATTGTGCATAACTTGTCGGGCATGTTGTGCCATTTATCTTCAGGAATGTACGCTTTGAGTGGAGTATCTCCCGTCCACACATCATACCAGAAATGGCGAGTTCGCATCCCTGGATATCAGCCTGTGGTTTCCTTGGATAAGCTGAGCTGCATGCTTCCATAATCTCCTATCTGCTGCTAGCATAAGAGGGAACTGCGCTTCAGAATGGTGGCAATTAAATAGATGTTTACGTCTGAAAAATTTAGCCCATATGGAGTTAGTGGATAAGGCCCTCCATAATAATTTGGTTCTGAAAGCTATCTGCATGTGGTGTAAGTTTAGAACGTCGAGACCTCCACATTCCTTCGGCTGTGCAATATCCTTCCAGCTCTTCCAGTGTCTTTTCGGAGATCCTTCATAAGAGCCCCAAAAGAAAATCGCAAGAATTCTGTGGAAGGCCCTCACCACAGTGGCCAGAAAGGGTGAAACATTCATGGTGTATATGGGCAGGGCGGACAGAATGTGATGTATGAGAATGAGCTTCCCGCCCGTGGATAAAAACTCCGTTTTCCAACCTTGCATCTTGTTAACTGTTTTAGATATAATGTTGGTGAAATGATCAGGTTTCTGACGACCTGTGTAAATGGAGACCCCCAAATATTTGAGTGGAAGTTTGGATCTGACAAACCCCATCGTCTTGCTGATCTTTTGAACAAGTATATCCGTGGCACTGTTGGGAACATAGAAGGAGCTTTTGTGCTTGTTGATGAGCTGACCAGAGGCATCTTCATAGCTCTTTAGGAAGGCCATTAATCTTCTCAGGTGTCTCACAGATGCATTAGAAAAAATAAGTGTGTCATCCGCAAAGAGGAGGTGGGATACCGCTGGGCACCGGGCATTGGATTGATACCACGCGCCACTGCTGTTCTGGAATAAGTTTGTGAGCCCCCTGCTGAGGGCTTCTTCAGCGAGGATGAAAAGCACCGGGGCCACCGGGTCACCTTGCCTCAGCCCTCTAGTGGATTTGAAGAAGCCATGGGTCTTATCATTGAGAAGGATGGAGAACCAGCAGTTAGATATGAGCGGTTCGATGATGGAGATGGCTTGGAGGGAGAAACCGAACCTTTTGAGTACAGCATAAAGGAAGTCCCATTCCATTCTATCATAAGCTTTCGCCATGTCTAACTTGATGATCATATTACCCCCTCTGCATTGTCTTCCAAGAGTCTGGAGGAGTTCCTTGCTAAGGAGTATATTTTCTTCTATATTCCTCCCCTTGGTGAATGCTCCCTGCTCTTCAGAAATCAAAGATGGCAGCACCTTACCAAGTCTGTCAGAAATTATCTGGGAAATGATCTTGTACAGGAAATTAGATAGGCTTATGGGTCTGAAATCTGAGCATTTCTTAGGGGTGTCAATCTTAGGAATGAGGGTAATCAAGGATGATGTGAGAGCAGTGGGGAGGCTATGGCCACAGAAGAATGCTTGGACGGTATTGGTGACCTCTGTTTGAATGAATGGCCAGCAGGTCTGAAAGAAATGCCCGGAGAACCCATCGGGCCCGGGGCACTGTCAGGATCCATGCTGAATACCACGTGTTTAATTTCATCCGGAGTAGGGACAGTGCACAACATGTTATTGTCTTCCTCATTCATCAAAGGCAGTATATGTTGCAGAATTTCTGCACTGACATGGTGGGCAGCTGAAGTGAATGCTTCTGAAAAGTGTTCCACAAACATGGCCGCAATTCTATCATCTCCCTCAACAGGGGAACCATCCTCTTTGTGAAGTTTGGAGACTAAGGATTGTCTCCTCTGAGTGAGAGCATAGGCATGGAAGAATTTGGTGTTTTTGTCCCCGTCCTTCAGCCACTTAATTCTCGATTTCTGGCGCCAAAGTTTTTCCTCTTGTGATAGAACTTGGTCCAGGTTATCCTTGGCCCTCAGGAAGGTAGCATGGTTGTCCTGGGTTGGTTCCTCATCAAAATTCTTTTGGGCAGTAGCAAAATTAGCTTCAGCTTGCTGTACCTTGACGGATACGTTTCCAAAAGTTTCCTTGTTCCATTTTCTGTAAAATATCTTCATGTGCTTCAGCTTGTAGATCATGTTGAGCATGGGGTATGTGGATGCCGATGCCATCCTCCAAGCCGCAGCAGAGTCTTTCATGAAGCTTTCGTGAGAACACCACATATGCTGGAAGGAGAACCTAGAAGGGCCTTTCCTTGTTCCCATAGTGCTGGAGATCAGAAGGGGGCTATGATCACTACAAGCTCTTTCCAAGTGCTGAACATGCACAGTGGGACAGGAGATTGTCCATTTGGCATTGAAGAAAAGTCTGTCAATTCTAGTCCAAATGCTATTGTGTTTCTGACCATTGAACCAGGTGAATTTGCTCCCAGTGAAACCTGCATCCTCAAGCCCCACAGCAGTCACACAGGCCTGGAAATCCAGGACTGATCTTGACAGTTTTTTCTTGCCACCTCTCTTCTCATGGAGACCCAGGTAGGTGTTGAAGTCACCACCAATGAGCCAAGGTTCAGAACAAGTAGTGGAGAAATCTATCATGTAGTCCCAAAGTTTCCTTCTTTCCTTCATACAGCAGCTAGCATGGACCACAGTTAGATGAAAGGTATTGCAGAAATCTGAAGCAACAGAAAGAGTGATGAACTGGTCGCTTGCATCATTCCTCAAAATGTGAATATTCTCCTCCCAAAAAATCCATATACGGGCCTTTTCATCCATGTTAGCAACAGAGTATGCCATATGGAGTTTATTTTTATACATATCAATGCAAGAAGTATTTATTTTGGTTCTATGATAGCTATAATGGACAGTTTGTATCTACTCTTGAGAATCTTCAGCCTCCTGATGGACTGGGTATTGCCAATACCCCTAATGTTCCAGATTAGGATCTTTTTATTCATTGGGCTTGGGGTTAGAGGTGGTACCACGTGCCCCCCCACGGGTTCGAACACCTTCTTCTCTTGGCGCCTGTACCTTCTGTTTCCCAACAAAGGCCACATGTAAGATGTTTAAGTTATCTTCCTCAGGTGGAGCTAGACCAGGTGCAAATCTGATATTGTGTATAACAGGGAGGGAAATGACCGGACCTTTAATGCTTGTATTTTTTATATCTTGCCTTCCTTCTTCATGTCTTTTGTCCTTCCCACTATCTTTCTTTTGCAGCTCGGGTAGTTCATCACACCTTTCATCTGCCTGGGGGGACTTGTCTGCCACTGCACTTTGCATGCTATCCGGGATGTTACCATGATGGCCACTGTCCTTGTGCTTAGAATGGCTGCTCTTATCCACTAAGTTGCAGAGAATGGAGGACTGTGAGATGTCCACGCCAATGCCTTTATCAGCAGGGAGGTTATCATCTGGTTTGCCACTGTCCTGCAGAGTTGGTAAATTATCAAACACCTTATGTACGCTGTTGTCTGTGGTGGAAGATGTCACCTTGGCTTTGATGGGTGCTGCAATTATTGAAGGGGGACTGTCCATTTCATAACCATGCTGGGTGGGAGTATCAATTCCACTATCAACCTTTGGTGTTTGGACTTGGGGTGTTGAGATGTTTGACCTATCTTTATTACCTGTGGGGGGCTGCTCCTTGTCATTAATGCTGATTCTGGTAGTAGGTGATCCATGCATGATCTGGGTGGTTTCATGCACGTGGGAGTTGGTAGAGGCTTCCTTCTGGAGAATGGCTGGTGGTGCTGTTTTATTTGCAAAAAATACATAGAAATTCGCAACCCTAAATGAGCTGAAATTGGAAAGAGGCAATTAGGGTAAAGTTAGATGCAATTAGGCTCTCTTGGTAACCCAAATTAGTACCTATCCATCCTTGGGGGTTTCTTAATGGCCAAGGCACTCTAATGGGGTGAGTGATCCTCAAAACATGGAAGGGGATATGCTAAAACCGCAACCTTTCCTCCCTTGTTGCAATGGGACTTCTAAAAGCTCTAGATGCATATATACTCTCCACAAAACCCTAGGGGATGAGTTTTACATCTTGCTGGGGTCGTGTGGAGGAGTTCTTGGCGGCTGGGGAGCAGGAGATCGACCACACCAAGCTCTTCTTCTTCCCCATTGCGTCTGCGTCGACCTACGCAGACAGTCATCTTAGAGCCGATCAAAGGTAGGCCAAACCCCAACCACACCATGCAAGACTTATACCCCTGGAAAGAGGGTCAAGTCTAGTTCCTAACCCAACTGGAATGCCCACTTTTCATGCAGTAGAATGGGTGTATTAAGAGTTCTCCAACAAGTGGTCTGAACGAGGGTTTCTGGAGAACGAGACTTCTTCAACCAAAAAGGTAGGTGATCTTGAGCCAAATCTTAATAAATCATATACCAATGTGTAGAGCATCGAGTCTACTTTCATGTCCAAGTGGTTTCATCAAATTTTATTGAGTACATCTTGAGTTATAAGCGTCTTTCCAAAGTCGCGCATGTTAGGGACTTTTTATGTTCATGTCGATTTCTCATGCATCCCGAGGCCATTTTAAATAATTCCAAAACCATAGTTCTCTCCTATTCCATGTTCCCAACAAGTTTCATGTTGACAATTTTGTCTCAAAAGCCCTATATTATAAGTCATAAGCATTGCATGGATCGAGCACCTATTTTCTACGTTTTTCTGCGTTTTCAGGTTGAAGGTTGAATCACGTCCTGACCAGACGACGCGATTCATGTGGCTGGTATCGCGTCGGCTTCTGCCACCGTGATTACCTTAAACACGTCTGCCCATGGAGACATGATTTGGGTGCATCCCGTGCCTCAAACTGTGGGCCGTTGACTTGTCAGAAGATCCCTGAAACGCGACGGGTAAGGCTGCCGCGATTCATCCGGTTTTCTCGCCCAAGAATTTCGGTGATTTTTATATTGATATTTTAAACGAATGTCATGAACGCGTCGGGATACCCCGACGCGATTCAATGATAAACGCAACCACATAGGTGGAAGTAATTTAGCATCTTCACAGTAAGTCTTGCTTCGACTGTACACATCGTTATGAAATGCGTCCACTGTGTCAGATGCGTATTTCAAGGCCTACTCGAGACCTATTTTTATAGTGTTTAATGTTAGTCTTGCATGATATATTATTAAGATGCATGGTACAGTCCATCTAATGACCTAAAAGCCAGCAACCCATGTTAAATACGTAACGATGTGAAGACTATTCTAATTGTTTATTTAATGCTATGATCTATTCTTGCAAACTATTGATTGAATCATCTATTATCCTAGCTTGATAAAGTGATTAATTTCTATTTTAAAATATTGCAAACCATGTGTAGTTAATTGCATAATTCCATCTCTTGTTAGCATGTTAATTGTTTTCCGCAAGTTTGAAACCGATGGATTGTGAATTGAGATACGTACATCACTACACACTTGCACATCTAGGCAGCCCTTTCTTGGAAAATTGAAAGCTCTCTGTCGGTCATTCCGTATCGATAGACTAGCGACCTTTTCTCTAAGACTTCCGTAATTCTCCGTACTTCATGGATTCCCTCGTGAAGACCGAGTTGGTTGTGCCATTGAAGTTCCCTGGAGATAGCATGCACTTCCTTTCTTCTCTTGTTTTCTTGAGTGTGATTTATAATCTAGACTTAAGCCATTAATGTAAAGAGTGAACTAAAGTATAAATTACGCCGTTATACTGCCAAAATTATCTCTTGACCATTGTTATCATCGAAGCATGTTCACATTACATACTACCTGTTCTCATCATCATCTTGAACATGACATTACTATTGCTTTCATATTGAAACTCTCATTGGCCATTAATGACTATGGGTATCTACATTTAAAAGTTAAAGTGAGATGCTGATCGGGCACGACGAGTGTCCAAGGGCTCCAGTCTAGCCCCAATGATGGAGAGTCATAAATATACTGTTAACCATGGGGTATAATGATTATTGGCGTTGCATCTGCGCTAGGAGTCATGCGTGTTGAATGCTAGATACAATAACCACATACACGTGTCCTGGTGTGCATTTCAAGGTGGATCTTTCCTTGGTGTACATTAGTGTCTACGTGCCTGATTAAGTGAATCGTGTTAAAAGTTCGTGCTTACTTGATTGTGTGATATGGCCATCCTACAATTATTGCAATTTAAAGTGATATCTTGCGTGCTTGTTACATGCCACACCATTGATAACATCTTGCTCGTTATATCGTTCTAGATCTTGCTCTATCATGATCACTCTATCTAGCTTGTTTCATGTATCATGTTTTAATGAGTTTTATTCATACATGCATATCTTGACAATCATGCTTACCTAGTTCTAAATTGCTAATCACTTATATCATTACCCGCACATTAAGATATAAATCCTACTAGGCTAGTTTGCTCATTCCCTACTTTTAACCATTCTAGGTGACTATGAAATACAAGAGGAGGAGCAAGTCGAGGATGGGAATGCGTCCGAGTGATGAGTGTTCCAACTATGAGTCTATCTTTAGTTAGTTTGCTTTGAGTGTTAGATTCATGTAGCAGGTAGTGAGGAATAAATATACTTTTTCCTTTTATTGAGTCTTAGTCTTGTATTAGTTCTTTTTGATACAATGAGATGAAATTTGAATACAATTTCCATTGAGTTCAATATTTGGGCCCTACGATGATGTTGTGTTGTTATACACTTAGTGCGTGCTAGCTAGAGGCTTATTTGCAGACTGTTCATGTCTCGAAATATCGACTCGAATTATTCGAATTAATATCCGCTGTGTAATTCTCGGAACATGACAAGTAGTCACCAAAAATGTAAAGATTAAAACGAAGCTAATTTTCTTATAATTGAATGAATAAAGAGCCAAAAAACTCACTGGTTGAGAATGTGTCCTCATTTGGCGCATTCAGAATGTGTTGCCATCATGGATGTGTCTTCCTTCCATGTGGGATATGGTGTTTCCTTGCTTCCTCACCCTTCAGCCAACCAAAGGGTGAGAAAGTCACGTTGTTCTTCCAACTTAGACCGGCAAAAGTGATTAAGAAGGATTAAAACCCATTAGAATTAAGATAAAAGTGAATCATCCATCCCTTATATGAATAAACATGTAAATTGGTGGGAGCTTAATTAGGAGTTGGGTTTTAAACCCTGTCTGGGTAAAATAAGGTGCGTGGCTCATGTTCTATCTAAGAAAACAAAATGTAAAGACCTATCTATTATGCATGATGATGAAAACAAAAGAATAAGAAGAGAGAATGGAAAAGAATTACCTAGGGCACTCCCTGAGCTAAAGGCTAATGTAGGGAAGATCTGGAGATGAAGAGTAGCGTTGTCCGAACTCCAACTTGGCATCCTCTTAGACTTGGAACCCTAAGGACCTATTTATAGGAGTGGGAAACCTTAACTCAGACTAGGAGGATAATATCTCGAAAAAGTCATTTTTAGATGATAAATCAATAGAAAATAGGGTTTAGGCCATTCTAAGGATAATTATGAAGAAGCTTGGATTGAAAGAAAATGCTAAAACCCTTCAAAATCTGGCCCTTTAAGACGATAATGCCAAAAAGAGATGTGTTACATGGGGCTGCATGGAAAACTGGAGAACATGGCATATTAGGTAACCACATTCAGAATGCGACTTCATGATATGGTGTGTTAAAGAACAAAGCGCCCAAACACGTCATGGACCCATGAAGCGTTCATGCTCATTTTGCATGAACATAGGTTTTATGAGGATTTTGACTTTTGGACCGAGATTAGGCTTGGATTTAAAGCAAAATTGGCTCACAATAGGCCACACAAAGGCTTAGAAATGATAATCAACTTGGAGCATCATCAATATGAACAAGAAAATCACTCAACTTATAGGCCAAAAATAGGTGTTTACAATATACTCTACATTCACTAACATATACTCGAATTCATAAACATATATAAGTTTTTACTAATGTATATAAGTTTTCACTTGTATATGTTAGTTGTGGAATGTATATCTAGAGGGGCGGTGAATAGATATAGGCCTTATTTAAAAATATTATGAAGTAGATCTTAAGATCTGAGACACAACAATTTCAACAACACAAGCCAAAAGCAAACCACACAATGCAAGCAAGATTTTAAGGTGGTTTGGCTCCAGTGTGGAGACCTACATCCACCCCTCACTTAACCAAGTAAGGCTTCACTAGAGCAGCTCAAATGAACAAGACTGCTCTCCAAACCGCTAATCCACAGCTTAAGACATCTACTGGCTAACAGCTTGACATATCTGCTGACTCACAGCTTGAGTACAGAATCCGGATCTCACAATTCACACAGAATTGAAATCGAACTAGCCTCACACTTCCAAGTGCGAGATCCACACCTCTAACTCCAATAGAAGCACACAATTGGATGAAGTAAACAAGAAGAGATAAAATCAAACTTGAGGAGTTCAAAGTGTATGGTGAATTAGATCAAACACTGATGCTGCGGCCGAGCATAACACTTCTGCTCTGATTTGAATTGTTGTTCAGACTTAAGATAATAATCGTCAAGTTGGAGTTGATTGCTCTGAGCCTCTTGAACGATTGCTAGATGATCTCCTCAAATACGAATAGAAATCGGATTTCCTATTAATGGAGTATCTGTAAATTCGAATAAGAACATCCTCCTAGCATGTTGCGATCATATCACCCTCCACGACAGATATCTCTCTCTCTTTCCCTCATGTTCTTATCTGGTGCTTTCTCTGGAAGACTTCTGGCTCTTCTCCAATTTCTTACCGCACAGCTCACTTCTTTGCCTTTTTATGTTGCTTTTTATATATTCATTTTATTGGATCCCATTTCTTCAGAGAATCTTTTACCGCCAAAAGGTTCTTCTAGAATCTTGTACAGTGTGCCAAAGAATCCCCACTAAATGGGCCTTGGAAAATGAGCCAGGGCCTTGGTTCATGGGCCCCAGAAGTGAGAGCTGGTAGGTTCATCTTATCACTGGAAAAATACTTGAAGCATGTGTCAACACATTCAAGGAGTTGTGTCAACACCCTTGAACAATTTCTTAGGTTTATAGACTATGTATTTCTTGTGTCGACCTACTTTAGTACTTGTGTCGACCTCCTAAGTGATTTGTCCAAACAACTTACTGGACTTGATATTGGTGTCAACCTGATTTAGCATTGGCGTCGACCTCCTGAATCCTTTGTGTAAATAGCTTCTTGGATTCTTTGCTAGTGTCGACCTGATCTCATCATGTGCGTCGACATCCTGAGTCCTTTATGCAAATAGCTTGCTGGAGAGCATGACTTGTGTCGACTTGACAGTCAACATGCGTCGACCTCCTGTGTTCATTTTTATTTAGCGCTTACTGGAGGGCTTGACTTGTGTCAACTTGCTTTCAGTTTTGTGTCGACCTCATTTAGCAAATTTGCATTTTATGGTACCTGCTGAAAATTAAGGGTTAGAACATTTTGTAAATATTATTTGAATTATTTATCATAGTTATTTATGACTTATGACATCATCAAAACTCGAGACTCAACAATCTCCCCTTTTTTATGATGACAATTATGATTGATAATTTATGACAAGTTTGATTGATAATTCACTTGAAGTGTATGAGCACTCATCATACTATAAGCCAATTTCATGCAGCCATGGTCGGGCGCCGTTCAACCAAGCGGAGTGCAATTTGACGGACGCCTAATTGTATTTGGGCGAGTCCTCCGATCAATCTCCAGCTGATGTGAAAGGCAAAGGCAAACAAAAAGCTGATGAAATCACCCATGAAGATAGGGACGCGGGAGAAATTTTTAGCTTGAATGAAGACCTCCTCGCGATCCATCAACTCACCCTCCGAGCTTACTCGGTTAAAGTCAAAACTAACCGACCGGAGAGGCAAGAGATCAACCTCCAGGGCCTCCAGGCAAATTTTGTCAGTTGGGGCATCAATGAAAGCATCTCTCTTCCTCTGACGTGTATGCAATTTTCCTTCTCATGAGAGGAATATGAAGTGGAGCGGTTGAAGACATTCATTGTCACCTACCACATTCAAACAACAAAAAGGAAAGAGCAACCGGCGAGGGATATTGTCTTCTATAAAGGGGATCCGGTCCCTTGGACACCCCCTCAAGATGACCTGGGTCGGAATGACAAGCCCGGGGGAGATCCTCAACCTGTCCAAGAAATGGAGGACTTGCCTCAACATATTAAAATCATGTGCCAAAAGCAGAAGATCTCGTAAGTGCAAGAGCCCGGCCAACGTGATTATTTCCACTGGTTATGGAATCCGTCACAAGTTTGGGGGCAGCCCCCTTTTTCCAGAAAGACACCAGAGGACTTGGGTATGACAGAAAACCAAGCTGCGAAGTCTATCATGCCGTCAATGCTAGAGTTATTACCTCTCCTTGGCGGCCCGCATCTTGAAGCTGATCAACGGTCTGCTGTAAAGGGACAATCTACCTCTACTAGCAAAGGGCAGCAGTCAAACTCGTGCAAAAAAGAAGACGATCAAGATGAGTTGGGGTCCGATGTTGGCCATTAACTATACGAAGTCCACGTCATTAACTCAGACGATGAAAAAGACTTTGTTGATTTACAGCCCGCTCTCCGGGAAATTGAAGACGACGGGCAGGCTACTCTTGACGAACTAGTTGAGTTTAACCTTGAGGATCCAGAGTACCCTCAACCAATCTTCGTTAGCGCCCTTCTTAGTGAGGAGGAAAGACAGTCATATAAACAACTCTTGCTTGAATACAAGGACTGTTTTGCCTGGACATACAAAGAAATCCCTGGGCTAGATCCCTCTAAAGTGGAGCATGAACCGTCCATACACCCTGCGGCTAAGCCTATCAAACAGCCCCAAAAGCGTATGCGACATGAATTGGAACTTAAAGTAAATGCAGAAGTGGAACAACTTCTGGCAGTGGACTTCACAGAGCCATGTAAATATCCAATCTAGCTCGCCAACATAGTGCCAATAAAGAAGATCTGAACAAGGCCTGCCCCAAAGATGACTTTCCTGTCCCAATCACAGAAACTATGGTCGATATGACCACGGGACATGAATTACTGTCTTTTATGGATGGGTCATCCGGCTACAATCAGATCCACATGGCTGTCAAAGACAAGGATCATACAACGTTCTGGGCCCTGAACGGAATCTTCAACTTCAAAAGAATGTCGTTCGGCTTAAAGAACGCTGGTGCAACTTATCAAAGAACAATGACCAATTTTTTTGATGAGATGCTCCATCATCAAGTCGAATGTTATGTTGATGACCTGGTGGTCAAATCCAAGAAAAAGGAAGACCATCTCACTGATCTGTGTCGGGTGTTTGAAAGGCTGCGAAAATATCAGCTAAAGATGAACCGATGAAGTGTGCCTTTGGCATGTCCAGCGGCAAATTTCTCAGTTTCATGGTCAGATATCGAGGAATAGAAGTAGACCCTTACAAGATCAAAGCAATTTAGGAGCTACCACTGCCAACAAACCTGACAGAGTTAAGGTCATTGCAAGGAGAACTTGTAACGCCCCTAAAAATTTTAATTGCTGAAAAACATGAATAAGACTATTATTAGACGTGATTCTTATTATTATTTTGAGATGATTAATATCTGAGATTAGTTAGTGTTAATAAACGCTAACCAGTGTCGTGCTCTGAAGTGCGCGCTCCGACAGGGCGACATCGGAAAACGATAACGAAAAATAAATCTGAGAACACCATAATTCTCATAAAAATGTGGAGACATCAGAAATCTAATTATCCGGAATTGTTGACGTACAGATTTTGACATTAAGTCGACACAACTATTTTCCGGGTGATTTTTCACCCTGTGTAAAATAAATTCTAAAAATTAAATAAAAATCACCATAATTTGTAAAACCATTGTATTAGCTTATGGCTAAAATTTCAATACAAATAGACACCATTTGAACCTATTTACATGTAGAGTTTTGGACCAACCGATTTAGGGGCCAATTACGGGATGGATTTTGGGTGATTTACGTGTCAGGCTAAGGAGGGGCCAGCACACTTAAGAGAAGGGTTACCACGTAAACCCCTTAGGTGTAAGATTGGTAACTTGCATGTGATACGTGTAAGCAGTAAAAAAAAAAAAAAAACCCAAAGAGTTTTACTGCTACACTTGGTAGCTATCATGTCGTTTCGCATGAGAGGCCAAGAGAGCTATAAAACTCCCCAGTAGCCGTCGTGTGAGCATTTTCCACTTCCACTGCTGCTTGCACCTATAATGGTCTTGCTGTGAGAGTTGTTCTACTCTTGTGAGAGCTGGTGCTGCTGCGTGAGTTGTTGCATCTGTTGCTTCCGGCAAAAGTGCTGCAAGTTCTAGCTGAGGAAAGTTGCTGCGAGCATCTTGGCTGCATTTTCTATCTTCTAGTTGGGGGATCACTGAGGAAAAGACTCCATCTCCCTGAAGCTAGGTAGGATTCAACTTCTTTCCATTCTCTCACCTAACCCTTGAAGTGGTTTTTGAGTCACTGTTGGACTGTTCATGGTATTTTATGTGTCTTATACCACGATTGGAAGTCACTGCTATAGAAATAGAAACTTTTCCAGTGTCATATTGTAGTTGGTTTCTAGCTTAACATGGTTAAATCATCTCTACAACCCTAGAGTGCAACTCACTGTCCCCATTCATGATCATATTGGATAATGCAAAAGTTCAAACCCTCTGTTAGGTAAGTGGAGTGCCAGACTTCAACTCATGAAGGCTTCAACTCATGACAGATTTATACATGATTCGACTCATATGTTCGCCTCATGTTGACTTCAACTCATGAAGACTTCAACTCATGAAGACTTCAACTCATGTAGACTTCAACTCATGAAGGCTTCAACTCATGACAGATTTATACATGATTCGACTCATACGTTCGACTCATGTTGACTTCAACTCATGAAGACTTCAACTCATGAAGGCTTCAACTCATGACATATTTATACATGATTCGACTCATACATTCGACTCATGTAGACTTCAACTCATGAAGACTTCAACTCATGTAGACTTCAACTCATGTAGACTTCAACCATTCGACTTCCAGTTTATACATGATTCGACTTCCAATTTATACATGATTCAACTCATACATTCGATTCATGTAGATAGAACTTCAGCTCATGTAGATAGAACTTCAGCTCATGTAAGCAGAACTTCAGCTTATGTAGTCCAACTTCCAGACCTATGTTCTTCTGTCAGAATTATAATTTTCAGCAGTAGATTACTGCATACCAGTGGATTATAAATAAGTAATGATGACTATTATTGTATCTTTGGATCTCATTTGATTATTATGCCTGTACAAAGGGGCTGGTTCTGTCCTGGAAGGAGCACCCAAATTCGTTTGTGGCCTCGCAGAAACGATGAGGACAAGTGGATGTTGGCATACATCGATTCGTGCTTGATTTGTCATCATGTCATATTTATGTGTGTGAATTTGTTTCTGAATCAGAACTTAAGAGTTATCCTAACTGCATGATTATGCTTCTACTGTTCTATATGTGTTATTCAAGTGGACACATTTGTCCCCCCACGTAATGTCATCGTTAGTCATGTTTAAACTTTCATTCTGAAATTAGGTTCTTGAGTTATTCATTCTGAGATTGTGTTCTTGAGCTCTTCCGTTCTAAAGTGTTGAATTCTACTGGGCTAGTTAGCTCATTCTTCTTACCTTTTTCAGGTTGTCCAGATGAGAATGAAGTCTAAGGGGGGATGTGTGTGCTGAGGGGACTGCCCGTCATCCTGCGAGTCATCAACTTTTATTTCTTTTAGAGTAGTTGGAATGTAATATTGCTACAGTTTTCTTTTGTATATTCCTCATTTAGACTGAAATGAGGAGTGTTATGTAATAAGCTTCTGCTAGACAAGTGTTTGCGTTTATGTTAATACTCGTGTTCATCATCTGTCATGTTCAATAAATGGAATTTTATTAGGACGTGACACAACTGGCATACATCAGGTGCTTCATCTCCAACCTGTCAGGGAGATGTACCCCCTTTAGCAAGTTGACAACAAAGGGAGCGCCATTCATATGGGACCATAAATGCCAAGCCGTACTTGAACAAATCATGGAGTACCTACTCACTCCTCTTGTCCTGGGGGCACCGGTGAAGGGGAAACCCCTCATCCTGTATATTACTACCCTCGACGCCTCGCTTGGTGCCTTGCTTGCACAAATAAATTAAGAAGGCAAGGAACAACCGTTATACTACCTCAGCAGGAGATTAGTGGGCCATGAACACCACTACACGCCTATGGAGAAAATTTGTCTAGCACTGGTGTTTGCTGCAAAGAAACTGAGGCACTACCTACTATCCCATCCGATTGAGCTAATCTCTAGGGTGGACCCTCTCAAAATCCTCCTCAATCAGCCTGTATTGTTAGGAAGATTGAGAAAGTGGGCTTTACTCCTTATGGAGTATGATATAACCTTTGTTCCGTGAAAAGCAATCAAGGGACAAGGAATGGGAGATTTCCTGGTGGCACATCTGCTTCCTGCAGATTCTCATCTCAAATTCCAACTCCCAGAGGAGGAAATGCTCCTAGTTCAATAGAAACTTGAAAAGCCAGGGGAGGAAACCTTTATGAAAGCAAGTGAGAGCGCTCTACCCCTCAACTTGTCAAGTTGGGAGTTCTACTTTGATGGTGCTTCCCGAAGAACCAGACAAGTTGATGGCTCTATGAGCGTTGCCTCCGGGGTCGGCATCATCCTGATGGCCCCACAGGGGGACATCCTCCACAATTCATTTGCCCTCTTGGGGCCGTTGACCAACAATGAAACAAAATATGAAGCATTAATTCTGGGGCTCTAGTTAGCCCTTGAAATGGGCATCAAATGTATTAGGGCCTACGGTGATTCCCAGTTAATTGTCTAGCAAGTCCTGGGGGATTATGATGTTCAGAAACCAGAACTAGTCCCCTACCATTCCATGATGATGCAGCTCAAGCAAATTTTTTATCTATTTGAATTAAATCATGTCCCTAGAAGTCGGAACGCTCAAGCGGATGCTTTGGCCAAATTTGCTTCGACGATAATGCTACCACCTGAAGGGGAACTTGATATAACAATGAAGCGCAGGAGGCTCATGATCAGTATGCTAGATGAAGACTCTGCCCCGGTCAACACGGAAAGTAATGTGGCTCAACATGATGACGCCATACAAGAAGATTGGCGTGAGCCCATTATTAACCTGAAGAGGGGTTGTCTGCCATTTGGGCGGGCAGAAAAAAATTCAATTGGCCCATAGGGCCGCATCATATCAAATACTGGGAGAACAACTCTACCATCTGGTCCACAAAAATTACAGATCCGTTCTCCTTCGATGCCTCTCCGAAAAGGTGGCCAAATCCATAATGCAAGAAGTCCATTCCGAATTATGTGGTGCTCATCAAGCTGGCGATAAAATGAAGATCAATATCAAGCTCAAGGGCTTCTATTGGCCAACCATGCATGCGGACTGTAATCAATATGGCCGGTCATGTCACCAATGTCAGGCGTTTCGATCAATACCAAGGAAGCCCCCTAATCCACTTCATCCAACGGCCCCGACATGGCCGTTCGCGGAATGGGGAATGAATATAATGGGACCTTTCCCACCGTCCTCCAAAGGCTGCAAGTTCATACTAGCGGCCACTGACTACTTCTCTCGCTGAGCCGAAGCACTCCCCCTGAAGGAAGTAACAGGTGAAATCATTGCCAGATTTTTTAGACAACACATAATATATAGGTTTGGCACCCCAAGTAGAATTGTGTCTGACAATGGCACCCCATTAACAAATCAGACGATATACAAATTGGCCACAAAATTCCACATTGATTGGAGGATGTTGACGGTGTATTATCCTCAAGCCAATGGTTTAGCCAAAGCTTTTAACAAAACTCTCGGCAAATTGCTAGCCAAGATCGTCGAAAGTCGCAAAAGGGATTGGGAAGAGAAGATGCTTGAAGCTCTCTGGGCATACTGTATAGTGTACAAAACCCCTACTGGATGCTCACCCTTTTCCCTGGTTTACGGGACAGAATCTATGATCCCGATTGAAATAGAAATGGCCTCTTACAGAGTAGCTGCTCATGTGGGGCTACAACCCCAAGAACAAGACGAGATTGAAAGAAGGCTAGAAGAACTGGCCAGCCTTGAAGGAAAAGCGGTTGGAGGCCTACAAGCATCTCCGGACGTACCAGGTCCGGATAACTCAGGCATACGAGAAGCTAGTCAAACACCGGGTCTTCAAATAGGGGGACCTGGGCATGGTAAAAGAAAAGGGAGTTATGGCAGGCCGGCCAAGCGGGAAGCTTCGTCCTAACTGGCATGGACCTTACATAGTCCACAAAGTCTACGAAGGAGGAGGCTATTGGCTCATCGACCACAAAGGAGAAATCCCTTTCTCGCTATTGAATGGTAGACATTTGGAATTGTATTATGCTCCGGAACATGAATTCCACTAGCGAATGTCCCTTGATGTCAATTAAAAAAAAAGAGAAAAAAAATTAGGGCTTAAAATAGAGGTGCCCCAGCAGACTTAGCCTCCCCCAGGTTAGGGGTAGCCAAGGGCAAAAAGGCCTAAAAAGATCCGACTGAGGTAAAAGCCCGAAAAGGCATCTCATGCAAAATTGGATAACCCCTCGGTGTGAAAACCCGAAAGGGCGCACTGGAAAAAGCTAAAGGGGGCCAACTTTTGGCGAAAATCCAAAATGGCGCTGGAGCTGGCAACAAAAAAGAAGAAAAAAAAAGAAGAGCGAGAGGGTCACTACTCTTGCTTTGAAAATTCCCCCTTGACATAGATCACCAAACTAAAGCCAAGTGGCAAATCCAAAATTCCAAATCAAAGTTCAAAATCCAAACCTTAGCCACCAAAACCATCAAGGTAGGCCGAAACAAACCCAAAATCCCAAAACTTCAGCCGACAAATCATCAAGGTAGGCCAAACCAAAATTCAAAACCTTAGCCAACAAACCATCAAGGTAGGCCAAACCCAAAATTCAAAACCTAAGAGCTAGGCCAACAAACCATCAAGGTAGGCCAAAATCAAAGCTCAAAATCCAAACCTTAGCCAGTAAACCATAAAGGCAGGCTAAACCTGAAAACCAACCCAACCTTTAGTCACCAAACCACAAAGGTAGACTAAAACCCAAAATCTTAGCCAGCAAGCCATAAAGGCAGGTTAACCCCAAATCAAATCTTTTTCTTAGCCAGCAAACCATAAGATAGGCTAAACTAAACCCAAATCTAGTCATTGGCCAACAAACCACAAATGTAGGTCGAGGTAGCATCTGAACCCTAAAACCTTGGTCCCCAAAACCATGAGGGCTGACCGACCCAAAACACTTCCTAACTTACAAACCCAAAACCCAAACTCATGGCTACTCCATTCAAAAAAAGAAAAAAAAAAATGGGCTTTAAAACAGAGGTGCCCCGACGGACTTGAGCACACAGTCCTCCCATATACTTAAGGGTAAAATGGTCCAAAAATTTTAGGTGAGGCGAAAACCCAAAAAGGTGCCTCAGGCAAAATTGGATAATCCCTCAGTGTAAAAACCCGAAAGGGCACACTGGAAAAAGCTAAAGGGAGCCATCTTTGGTGAAAACCCGAAAGGGCATTTAAGGTGGTAAGAAAACAAAAAGAAAAAAGAAAAAAAAATGGGAGGGGGAGCCCTCAATCTCATGATCTGACAAGATCAAGCCACCCCATTACCCCATCATAAGGGAGAACGTATGAGTTGTCAATGACGAGATGCTCTCTGAGTTCACTCTAGTAAGTGACTTAAATATGGGACTACAATTGAGACAACGGTGACTATGCTTTTCCGCCTTGATGAGGTGTAAGGAGGTTGGTAGTCTGACATGAAAAAAAAAACTAAAGGGCAAAAGAAATATGGAACAAAAAAAAGGGAATAGGAGGAAGTCATGTAATTTTTCTTTCTTCAAAAGCCTTTTCTCCATATATTGTATATCAAATGTGTGAAGCACGAGACAATCCCTCGGGGTAACCGCGAAAAAGGAAGAAGGCATAACAAAACATGTGGCCAAAGAGGACCCGAAAGTACAAGACTTGTCCCTACAAACGTCGAGGCATCCTCCTTTGTAATTCAGCCAACTTGATCTCCTTGGCTGTGATTTCGGCCCTGACCTTTAAGCTCTCTTCTGTCAAGCAGGTGACCTCGGCTCGTACGGTTGCGGCACGTTGAGCGTCGTCTTCGACGGAGGTTGTTAACTCGCTAATCTCCTTCAGTATCCCCTCAAGGGACTGCCGAATATCCACCACCCTGCACCGACTGCTGGTCTCGCTGGCAATCAATGTGTTCCCCTGGGCTCGAGCAATTTCCAATTAGGCATCGAAATCGGCGGCTGCCTGCCTTGAGGAGGAGATCTCTTCCTCAAGCTGTCAGATCTCTGCCTGGGTAGCTTCCCACACAGCCTTCTCATATGATGATCGGACCTCTTCCTAGAGGGAATCCAACATGGTCATCCAGCAAACCCGAGGGAGCCCCAGTGAATGAGAAGCCATGGTATATTGCCGCATGTGCGCCTGCACCATCTTGATACAAGGAGGCCCTTCATGCTGAAAAGTGCTCCGAATCATCTTCACAAACGTCTTCGGCAAAGCCTCGGCACCACATACAGCCGTGGTCTGAGGAGCCTCCGGCCAAGAAATATCATGAGGAGGGAAATCATGAGGCACCTCTAGTCTCTCAACAGAAGTGCCAGTCCCGCATTGGCTGACGTCACCACCCTCCTCGGCGACCCTCTCTTCTAGGATGATCGCGGTTGGATCAAGGGGGTGGACCACAGCTGGTCCTCCCCTTATATCTGCTATCGTCCTCTCCTCCAGGTGCCCTGAAAGTGTAGGATCGAGTGATTAGGTGAAGCAGATCTAGAAGAGGGGGGGGGGGGTTGAATAGATATGTTGCCAATTTTTACGGAAGCTTAGGAAAATTAAAAACTACTTTGACTCAGAGATCTAATCACAACAATAATTTCCAAATCTGATATGTGAGTGTGTAAGAGGAGGTGTGAGACAATTAGGCAATTAGTGTGAAACTGCAATCCTATGTAATCATCTAACGCAGATCAACAATTCAAACCATTGCACATAGGAATTTTTAGGTGGTTCGGAAATCACACTTGTGATCCCTACGTCCACCCCTCACATAGTGAGGACACACTACTCAAAATTTGAGTACAACTCACACTGGATCACGACGACTCCAACACACTTGAGTTCAACAACTTACACACAAATTCTAGAGCACACCCACTCCAGAAACTGAGCACACTTGCTTAACCACACACTGAGTAGACAACTCACACAAATCGAGCTCAATAGCTCACAAAACACAAGCTAGATCAAGACCAACACAAATCAAATCCTCTAGCAAAGGTCTGATTCAAGATAAATTCATTCACAGAAACTTGTGCAACACTTCATGCACAAATCCCATGGATGAATCAGGAGAACAACTTCAGAAATGATAGGAATAGATACAGTATTTGTATTCTCCGATGGAGATTCTGTTGCAGAAGGTTGAATTGAAGAGATTCGTTGATGCTTTCAATCACTTGGCAATGCTCTGCTTCAGTAGCCTTTGTATCACCAGAAATTCCCTTCAATTTCTTGCTTCTGCTGGATCTGCTCCTTTGAGAAGTGCTTCAGCTCCTTTTCCAGAGCTCTCCTTCGATCCCTTGTGCTGTACAAGGATGTCGATGAATCACCACAACAGCGAGATGAACGAGAGCGGGAGATTCCCCTTTTTTCCGCCAAAAGCTTTTACTGGAATATTCTGGAGATCTCCTCTTGTTTGGGGGGCCGATAATTGGGGGTATATATAGCCCCATAAGTCCAATTGTACCCTTGGGGTGCGTGGGCACATGATCCAAGGCAAGTCCCCTTGAACCCCAAGCGGCCACGTGTCCAGAGGAATCAGATGAGAAGACTTCAGCCAGAGTGTGTCGACACCCCTACTGAGTGTGTCGACACACTGTCCCAGACGGGCAAAATCATCTCCTGGAAACTGGGTCTAGTGTCGACACCACTATTGAGTGTGTCGACACACTGTCCCAGTCAGACAAAAGGGTCTCCTGGAATCCGAAACTAGTGTCGACACCACCATTGAGTGTGTCGACACACTTTGACCCTATCTTCAAATATGGCTTCAAGGACAGTGATCTAGTGTCGACACCACCAAGGGATGTGCCGACACCACCATGACAAAAACTGTATGGCCCTGAAAATTTAACATATAAACTATTAGCACAATACATTATCATCAAAGTATGAAGTGTAAAATGTTCAAACCATGTTGGTTGGGCATTATTATTCTATGAAGGAGGTATGTACCATGTTCAACCCAACAAGCACAAAATCACATAATGTCATCATCAAAACTAGAGAGAGAGAGAGATTAGTTAAAAAAATTTAGAACCACACTCAACCCAACATTCTCCCCCTTTTTGATGATGGCAACAATGAATAACATGGAAGTTTGATTTTCTTATACATGTGAATTTTTTTTTTGAGTCATTCATTCACATAGTTCCAAGCATACAAGAACCATAGAAAGGACATTCAACATGTTCATCATACCAACAATTGTCATTAAAAGAGATTTTCTACAAAATATGACAATTGTCACAGTCAAAGACAAAATGTTGCTAACAAGCATCCCTTTTCAAAATGAATCATACCATACAAAATATGACAATCACATCAAAAAGGTTTGCTTACAAGCAGCCTAATCACAACATGAATCAACCCAAGAACCAACCCTTCTCCCCCTTTGACATCATCAAAACGAGAAAATCCATCAAGAGGATGGAGGTGGAGGAGGGAGAGGGAGTAAAATAGACTCTATAGACTGCATTTTGGCCTCCATAGCAGATAAGTTTGTCCTCAGCTGAGTTTGCATGGTGGCCAAATGAGTATGCAACAGTTCTTCCATACGTTGATGATTGTCATACATATTTGCTTGAAAATAACTGAGATCAGCTGACACAGGTGGAGATGCTGAAGAAGAGCTTGGAAGATTGCCATATCTGTGGAAGGTATAGAGCTCACTCTTGAGAGCTGCCATTTCCTGATCAATGTGAGCTACCAAGTTCTTCATGCCTTCCATATCATCAACCAAGTAAGCAAAAGATAGTCGAGTCTTCGATGCTTGAGAGACAGCTTCCTGACTGTTGAAAAGACTTCACTGAGTGTTAGCTAAAATTCCTTGGAGAACAGTTTCAAGCTTGTCTTGAAGTTCTTTCAATTGGCCACAAGCATCTCCCAATGTGCCAATAAGCCTGTTGAATCTATGGGTTGCATGTTCTGCTATCTCTTTCTGTCTAATAAACTGACCATTAACTGTACTTTCCAACCTTTGAATGCGAAGCTCAAATCTGTCGGCTAGTTGAAGTATAGAAGAATTGAGAGTGGCAAACTTGTCTTCAAGAAATGTGTACAGCTCTGGTGGAACAGAAGGTCCACCAATAGAAGTGGATGCTAAACTAGGGAATTGGGGAAAGAAGGATGGAGGATCCACATCATGAGGTAGAGGTGAAGAACCAGGTAGTGTGGGTAAGTGGTGTGTATCTGGAGGAACTTGGACCTCAACCTCAGGTGGGGGCTGAACCTCTGGACCAAGTTGTGGTGATTGAACAGCAGGAGGCTGTGCCTCTACTTCAGGTGCAGCAGGTGGCTCAATAATTGGCCCACGACAAACTTGAGCACCCTCAATCCGAAAACCCATAAATTTTTGCAAATGTTTCAATCAAGAAATATTGTTTTGTGGAATGGATTGAACTTTTTCGTTTGCAAAAGAAACACCAAAATGCTGAAAGACAACAGTTAGATGTGCAGCATATGGCAGTGATCTATGAAGATCCGTCCTGGTTGTTTCAGACAATATTTGATACATGATCACATTCAAATTGACCTTGATATCCTTCTTCATGCAATATAAGACAAACCTCTGAATGTCTGTGAGCCTGTCCCTTCCACCACCTTGTGGTGTGATAATTGTAGTGAGAATGTGATGAATTAACTGAAGGACAGGTGGAAATGTGTTTGTATTGAACTTAGTGACATAGGTTTGCCTGGAGTCTGTTTGATCATGAGGCAGACCAGTAAGCAAGGTGTATGCTTCATGCAAGTCAAATTCAAAGTTATGGTAATCTTCCCCTTCATCAGAAATCTTGAAAAGTCTAGAAGCCAGCTCAGTGGATAAGAGAATAGAAACCCCTTTCACTTTAGATTGAAAACCTTCTGGTTCAACAAACAAATTCAGATAGAATTCTTGTACCAGTCTAGGGTAGAAAGTACGAAATTCAGAAATAAAGGGCAACCAGCCTTGAAACTTGAAAAAGTTGATGAAATCAGGAAATGCACTGGCAAAGTTCTCATCTTGCAAATCAACAGCCCTGGGCTTGAGAATAGGTTTCCCTTCAGTGACTATCTTGGAAGGAGTAGCCTCAGAAGGATTGGAAGACCCAGATGAGGTGGAGGAGGATTCCTCCGAAGTGTCTGAAGAACTGGATAGAAGCTTCCTTCGGGGATGACGAGACACTTTGGGGGATTTCCCGCGACCAGAGGATGACAACCTACCTTGCTTGGAGGGAGTTGCAGAGGGTGAAGACACATCCGGTTGCTGTGTCGGATCATGGCGGCGCTTGCTCCGACGTTCAGTTGGGGGTTCTTCGATTACAACCCCACGAGCAGTAACCCTAGACCTCACACCCCTTTTTGGTGTCTGCTTGGGAGGCATCGCAACAAGCAGAGAAGAGAGGAAGATGATGGGGAGGAGGAGGAGATGGCAGGAACAAGAGAGAAATCTCCTATTTCCGTGGATATGAAAGGGGGTGGTGGGTCGACCTACAAAGAAGGGCATAGAAAAAGGTCCCACGCAAGAGATGAAGAGGTAAGATGAGCCGCTGATACACCTTACCCTAAACAGTGTCTGATGAAGAAATCCGCCTGAAGAAGTAGTGGTGTCGACACAGGAGGGGACTGTGTCGACCTGACCAGTGATGGTGCCGACACATGAAGAGAACTGTGTCGACCTGGCTGGACAAACACTGATGATATGTATAGGAAAAACTAGAAGGAAGTCTTTATGATGATGAAAGAAGTATGGAATCAACTTGTCAAGGATTTTTAATATGTCAAAGAATTCATTTGTCATTTTTTAACAAAAGCCCATTATTAATTCAAGGGTTAAACAACAGCCTACAAGAGATGTTCATTGATTGTAAACACTGAAATGACATTTTGAATGATATAGGGCATTCAATACAGTCAATGGCAATCTTTCATATTTTTCTAATCCAAAGTAATGAAAATTTCTTTTGGAATGAAGTCAGTTGTGATGAAACTAAACAGTCTTAAGCAATCTGAGTTGGGGCAAGGTTGTTTGTTTTGATTGATTCTCCTTGGACATATATATATATTTTTAATCAATCTATCAAATGTAGCAAATCTTGTTCACACAAGAACTAATGCTTTTTACACACCATAGTCCCTGGTTACTAAAGATTTGCTCATTATCCAATTTCAAGGGGTAAATGATAACCTTTTGACATGAAAATATACGTTTATGAGACGCCAATATTTCCAGTTACTCAGTTATCAGCAATATTGTAAGTTTTTTTTTTTTACTTTGTTTGACCCCTTCGAACAGAGATAGCAAAAACACCTCATGACATACATGGCACTTCATTCTTTGTGAAGGTTTGCAGTTTCTCAGCATTAGTGCCATTGCTCTGTGGAACGATAGATTTAAGGAGAATATTGTAAAGCTGAAAACAACCCTTTCCCTCATCAGTTGTAAAAGAGATGTCTAAATTCAATACACATGTGATCTTCATGTCTTGAAGAAAATTAGATTACTTTTAGAAGTCAGAATATAATTGAAGATTGACTTTAAAGATGTAGTAGATCAGCCCAAAAAGTCATTCTGTGGTTTCTTTTGAGAAAATTAATGAACATCTCATGAATAGGAATTGTGTCAACATAATGAATGAATTCTGAGTTTATGTAAGAAAAGAGTTATGAATTCTTTAGCTCCCCCTAAGTTGATGATCCTAGAAGTCTTTCATTAAGATAAAGAGAATCAAAAGATTTGATAGCAAGAATGATTTTATTGAAGAACAAGGACTCCCCCTTAACAATTGCATACATGATTCTTGATACTTGGCGGAGACATATACTCACGCATAGTGAAAGTGTCCAGACAAGCTTAACTTGTCTTTCTTCAAATCACCATTTGATATACCAAGAATTCCAATGCAATGTGAGAGTGAAGAACTTATTTGCAAAAATGGAAAGTGTTTCATTGGCAAAGAAAATAGATGGAAGAATGTAAAGTGAAAGGAATATTTACATCATGAAGCAATTACTCCCCCTCAGAATGTGCTTGAACAAAGACACACACAACACTCAACCCAATGATGGAGAGGTCAAGAAGAATGTGGACATTTGCATAACCCAAGCTCTCTCCTTAAAGATGAAAATCTATTTTTTGGAAGAGGCTTGGTGAAAATATCAGCAATTTGATTTTCAGTTTCAATGAAATGAAGCTCAAAAGATTTCTTAGCTACCTAATCCCTTAAGAAATGATGCCTTATATCAATGTGTTTTGTGCGTGAATGTTGTATAGGATTTTTAGACAAATTAATGGCACTAGTGTTGTCACATAAAATGGGAATGCATCCTAACTCATGATTATAGTCTAGGAGCTGGTGTTTCACCCAAAGAATTTGGGTGCCACAACAACCAGCCGCAACATACTCAGCCTCTGCAGTGGATAGAGCAACTGAGTGTTGCTTTTTGGAAGCCCAAGAAATCAAGCATCCACCTAGATATAAGCACAAGCCACTAGTACTTTTTCTATCAAGCTTACAACCCGCATAATCAGCATCACAATAAGCAATCAAATCGATTTTACAACCAGCAGAATACCAAATGCCAAGTTCACATGTTCCAATAAGATATTTAAAAATTCTTTTGACAGCTAACATGTGACTTTCTTTAGGATTAGCTTGAAACCTTGCACACAAGCACACACTAAATTGAATATCAAGTCTAGAAGTAGTGAGATAAAGTAGAGAACCAATCATACCTCTGTATGTCTTTGGGTCTACTGACTTACCAAGTGAGTCTTCTTCTAGTTTTACATTTACTGCAATTGGTGTGCTTGAGTGCTTGAGGTTCTGAAAGTCAAACCTTTTCAAGAGTTCTTTGACATACTTTGTTTGACTTACAAAGATCCCTTCACTGGTTTGGTTAACCTGCAATCCCAAAAAGAATTTAAATTACCCATTAAGCTCATTTTAAATTCAGTTTTCATTTGGTTAGCAAATTCAGTGCACAAATCTTTATTTGTGGATCTAAAAATTATGTCATCAACATAAATTTGGACAACAATTATTTGTTCACTTATTATTTTTGTAAACAAGGTTTGATCAACATTACCTCAGTGTATCCCTTATCCAATAAAAATGAACTCAAACGGTCATACCAAGCTCTTGGAGCTTGCTTGAGACCATAAAGAGCCTTATGAAGTTTGAAAACATGATCAGGAAATTTTTCATTTTCAAAACCTGGAGGTTGTTCTACAAAAACATTTTCTTTGATGTAACCATTAAAAAGGCACTTTTGACATCCATTTGGTAAACTTTAAATTTCAGAGATGATGTAAAAGCAAGGAATATCCTCACAGCTTCTAGCCTAGCTACAGGCGCATATGACTCTTCAAAATCAATACCAAACTCTTGATTGTACCCCTTAGCAACTAGTCTAGCTTTATTCCTAACAACCTGTCCATTTTCATTCAATTTATTTCTAAATACCCATCTAATGCCAATAACAAATTGGTCACTAGGTCTAGGTACTAATTCCCACACTTGATTTCTGTCGAATTGATGAAGTTCATCATGCATTGCATTGATCTAATCTTCACTCATTAGAGCTTCATCAATTGACTTGGGTTCGATTTGGGAAATTAGTGCTAGTGGGTCTTCATTTATTGTATTAAAAAAAGATGATCTAGTTCTAACTCTCTATCATGTACATTGCCAACTACATTCTCAGTTGGATGATCTCTCAAAAATCTGTTTTCAGGAATTACCTCTTGAGATGCATTCAGGTCTGGAACAATATTACCTGATCCACTTGTGGTAGGTGAATGGTTGTCCAGACTTTCAAGTAAGTCTTTATCTTCCTCAATGGTTGGTGAAGACTCAACAATGAAATCATCATCTTCCTTATTTTGAGGAACCCTGCAAGATGTAGAATCATTAGTGGAAAATGAGTTTTCATCAAAGACTACATGTGGAGATTCTTCCACAGTTTTATTTTTGAGAATGTACACTCTAAAAGCTCTAGAGATTTCTGAATAGCCAAGAAAAATGGCTTCATGACTTTTGACATCAAATTTATCAAGATTTTCTTTATTGTTATTATGTACAAAGCATTTGCAACCAAAGACTTTAAAGTAAGACAAAGTTGGCCTTTTATTTTTCAACAGTTCAAATGGGGTTTTTCTGATTTTTGGTCTGACCAATGCTTTATTTAGAATGTGATTTGCTATGTTTACAGCTTCAGACCAGAAGGATTTGGGCAGTTTGCTTTCCAAGAGCATGGATCTAGCCATTTCCACAAGTGTTCTATTCTTCCTTTCCACAACTCCATTTTGTTCTGGAGTTCTTGAAGAAGAGAATTTATGGAAAATGTTTAGTTCAGCACACAAATCAGAAAAAGTTTTATTTTCAAATTCACCCCCATGATTAGTTAAAATGGATTTGATTTTATGTGAAAAACCTGTTAAGGCATGGTTGCAGAAGTTTCTTAATTCTAGACAAACATCACTCTTGTGGGATAAAAAAATAACCCAAGTATATCTAGTAAAATCATCAATGATGACAAAACCATATCTTTTGCCACTAAGACTAAGAATCCTTGTTGGTCCAAAAAGGTCCATATGAAGCAATTCTAGAGGCTTATATGTGAGTACATCATTGAAGCTTTTAAAAGATTTTCTGGTTTGTTTTCCTTGAGCACATATCCCACAAAGTTGATTCTCAATGTTTGGAAAAGATTCAGGAAGTCCTTTAACCAAATTTAGCCTTAAAAGTTTGTTTACTATGTTGAAACTTGCATGACCAAGTCTTTTATGCCATGTCCATGCAACTTCATGTTTATTTACAACTAAACAAATATTTTCAGCAAAGTTTTTATCAGGATTGATCATGTAGACATTGTTTTCTCTCTTGCCAAAGAATTTTATTTTTTCAGTTGAAGAGTCAATTATTTTGTAAAAATCTGATTCAAACACAACCTTGTGACCTTTGTCACACAGTTGGCTTATGCTTAACAAATTATAGTTCAAACCATCAACTAACAGAACATTTTCAAATGAGTTTGAGGAGGATTTACCAACCTTTCCAGATCCAATGATTTTCCCTTTATTTTTACCTCTAAATGTGACAGATCCTCCCACCTTTTTTAATCAGAAATGAGAACTTTGTTCTGTCTCCTGTCATGTGTCGTGAACACCCACTATTAAGAAACCATACATTGGAGTTGGGTGCACGACCTTCCTGCAAAAATCAAATCAGAGAAGAGAAGATTTTGGTACCCAAACATTGTTGGGACCATCAGTGTGTTTGAGCAGAGACAATAGATCTTTTCTAATCCATATTTGAGTTGTTTTTGGCATTTTCTTTGTTTCAGAAGTGATTTCTCTTTTTGTCAATTCAACATTTCTTTTTGGAACGAAAACACCAGTGTTCTTTCTTTCATGAGCATGGAGATTATGTAATTTGGTATGATTATTCATGTATGGAAATTCAAACCAAGGATTCTGTTGGTATCTTGAAAGTTTGGATAAAAGAATTGTGAATGGTACCAATCAGGATTATGATACCATTGATTCCAAGATTTGATCTAATCAGATTGATGTGTTGTCTTGAATCTCCAAGAATTATCATGAAAGTTTCCTTTTGTGTTTTGATTATTTTTCAAATTTTTGTTTGATTTTCTGTTTAACTGATTGTTGATTTTTAGAGTTGGATAGGTCGACCTATGTTGGACTGGTGTCGACCTATCAGTGGTGTGTGTTGATCTATTTTGTTTCTTTTGTTTAGAAACATTCTTTTTATTGTGATTCTTGGACATTTCAGATGTGTTATTTAACACTTGTTTATTATTAATTTCTGGACTAGCACTTTTAACAAATTTTATCAAGGAGTTTTTGAAGAATCTTCTTTCTTTTCACCAGATTTATTCTTCAAGAATTTTTGTGTGGTGAATCTTAGTCCATGTTTCTCAGTTCTCATTTTTGCTCCTAGCAAGGCATCAAGATTGTCTTTTCCTTTTGTGAAGGTTTCAATTACTTGTTCCTTTTCTTCCAACAAGTTTTTCAGATTCTGAATCTCATCAATAGCCTGTTGCTTTTCCCTTTGTTGCAATTCCATTTTTTCAGAAAGTTTTTTAAAATCATTACTGGCCTTTTGAGATGCAAGTTTGAATTCATCAATTTTGTTCAGAAGTTTTTCCTTTTCTTCATTGAGTTCATATGCTTCATTTTCAAGTTCAGAAATTCTTCTCTTTAATGGCATTTTCAAATTTCTTTTTCAGATATTTGTTGTCTTTTCTTATTTCAAAAAATTTTTCAACCAACTCAGCATATGCATCTTGCCAATCTTCAATAGTATATCGTTCAAAGGAAGTACTTACCTTTCCATCACTGCTGTTGGCCATAAAACATAGCTCCTCATCCCTGAGCTTGAGGACTTTCTTCTTCATCCTCAATTTGATCATCATCTGACCAAGTTGCTACCATAGCTTTAGGCTTCTTCATTTTGTTATTCTTTTGTACTTGTCCTTTTTATTCTCAGGACATTCCCCTTTCATATGTCCTGCCTTGTTGCACCTGTAGCAAAATATAATCTCATCAGTTTTTTTATTTCTATTAGAATTAACATTTGAAAAGGAAATGTTCTTTTTGCTAGAAGAAAATTTCTTCTTTCCAGTGAATTTTTCTTTTCTTGATTTTAGAAATTTTCTGAATTGCGTAGTCATGAGGGCAAGTTCATCCTCATTGGACTCAAACTCTTCAGAACTTGATTTCTCTTGACTTTTCTCTTTGTTACTTGATGAGGCTTTAAGTGCTACTGGTTTGGTCTTAAGCATATGCTCTTCATTTCTTTTCAAATTTATTTCATATGTCATTAAAGATCCTATGAGTTCATCCAAAGAGATTTTGGACAAATCCTTAGAATCTTCAATCACAGTGGTCTTAGTATGCCAGATAGATGAGAGAGAGCGCAAAATCTTTCTTACCAAATCAGCATCATTGTACTCTTTACCTAGTGCCTTCAGTCCATTGACAATTGTCATAAACCTAGCAAACATTTCAGAAATTGATTCATCAGATTTCATCATGAGCAATTCATATTCAGAAACAAGTATGTTTGCTTTAGTTTCCCTAACTTGAGATGTTCCCTCATACATTAATTCAAGTTTATCCCACATCTCTTTAGCAGATTTACACATAGATATTCTTGAATATTCTTTAGGGTGGACTGCACACTAAAGCATGTTCATGGCACTATAGTTAAGAGTGGCCCTCCTAATCTATTCTCTAGTCCAATTCTCCTCATCTCCTTGATTTTCATGAGGACCCACTTCAAATACCTTCCAGATTTCATAGTTTTGAGCCCTAAGAAAAACTTGCATGCGATTTTTCCAATAAGAGTAATCAGACCCATTGAAAAATGGTGGCCTATTAATGGAATGACCTTCAGCAACAAAACCTCGAGAATACATTAAGTAGGAAGCAAAACAGAAACAAGACAATCAACCAATTCAAGCAAGTGTCACACAAAAAGCAGACAAAAACACTCAAATCAGATCAGAACAATTGTGAACCCGCTCTGATACCAATTGTAGGAACATGTGATTAGGTGAAGCAGATCTAGAAGGGGGGGTTGAATAGATTTGTTGCCAATTTTTGCGGAAGCTTAGGAAAATTAAAAACTGCTTTGTCTCAGAGATCTAATCACAACAATAATTTCCAAATCTGATATGTGAGTGTGTAAGAGGAGGTGTGAGACAATTAGGCAATTAGTGTGAAACTGCAATCCTATGTAATCATCTAACGCATATCAACAATTCAAACCATTGCACATAGGATTTTTTAGGTGGTTCGAAAATCACACTTGTGATCCCTACGTCCACCCCTCACACAGTGAGGACACACTACTCAAAATTTGAGTACAACTCACACTGGATCACGACGACTCCAACACACTTGAGTTCAACAACTTACACACAAATTCTAGAGCACACCCACTTCAGAAACTGAGCACACTTGCTCAACCACACACTGAGTAGACAACTCACACAAACCGAGCTCAATAGCTCACAAAACACAAGCTAGATCAAGACCAACACAAATCAAATCCTCTAGCAAAGATCTGATTCAAGACAAATTCATTCACAAAAACTTGTGCAACACTTCATGCACAAATCCCATGGATGAATCAGGAGAACAACTTCAGAAATGATAGGAATAGATACAGTATTTGTATTCTCCGATGGAGATTCTGTTGCAGAAGGTTGAATTGAAGAGATTTGTTGATGCTTTCAATCACTTGGCGATGCTCTGCTTCAGTAGCCTTTGGATCACCAGAAATTCCCTTCAATTTCTTGCTTCTGCTGGATCTGCTCCTTTGAGAAGTGCTTCAGCTCCTTTTCCAGAGCTCTCCTTCGATCCCTTGTGCTGTCCAAGGATGTAGATGAATCACCACAACAACGAGATGAACGAGAGCGGGAGATTCCCCTTTTTTCCGCCAAAAGCTTTTACTGGAATATTCTGGAGGTCTCCTCTTGTTTGGGGGGCCGATAATTGGGGGTATATATAGCCCCATAAGTCCAATTGTACCCTTGGGGTGCGTGGGCACATGATCCAAGGCAAGTCCCCTTGAACCCCAAGCGGCCACGTGTCCAGAGGAATCAGATGAGAAGACTTCAGCCAGAGTGTGTCGACACCCCTAGTGAGTGTGTCGACACACTGTCCCAGACGGGCAAAATCATCTCCTGGAAACTGGGTCTAGTGTCAACACCACTATTGAGTGTGTCGACACACTGTCCCAGTCAGACAAAAGGGTCTCCTGGAATCCGGAACTAGTGTCGACACCACCATTGAGTGTGTCGACACACTTTGACCCTATCTTCAAATATGGCTTCAGGGACAGTGATCTAGTGTCGACACCACCAAGGGATGTGTCGACACCACTATGACAAAAACTGTATGGCCCTGAAAATTTAACATATAAACTATTAGCACAATACATTACCATAAAAGTATGAAGTGTAAAATGTTCAAACCATGTTGGTTGGGCATTAATATTCTATGAAGGAGGTATGTACCATGTTCAACCCAACAAGCACAAAATCAAATAATGTCATCATCAAAACTAGAGAGAGAGAGAGAGATTAGTTAAAAAATTGTAGAACCACACTCAACCCAACAGAAAGAACTAAGGTCAAGAAGCAGGAAAAGGAAGGAAGGGATGCATGCATATTTGAACCACACATATGCGAGATGGAAAGGCAAGTCCTCTCACCTTCTCCCGCAAGCTTTACAACCCTGGGGATCACCCCTATCTCGGGGGACATAACGTTTGAAAGCTCTGGTGTGGTGGAAATCATCACTCAAAAAGACAAGAAAAATATGTGAAATACGACAATAAGGCATCAATCCTGTCGTAAGCAAGGTGATAGACCCTTACTGGCACTGTGAAGCCTCCCTCCAAGGGTTGGGGCAACCTCCCTACAAATCTCGGTAGCGTTAATAGTGGGGACTTCCATTGCGAGTTCGCTATCCAGCAGCCTATGAATCTCCTCTAGGGTGGTCTCCATATCCTCATTACCCTCTGAGGATTCAAATGGGTTGATTACACCCCGCTGCAACGGACCTGCTACGTCGCTATGAGGGAGGTCTTCCAGGATGCTCCCCATAGGAGCTACACCAGTATCTACTGGCATGTAAAGACGACTAGACGGTGAAACTTCCAGCATTGGGAAATGATCATCATCCAACCCCTCTATATCAACCTCCTCGTCGCCACTTGCGTCGTGATAGGAAGTTCAGGCAACAATTTTGCCTAAAAAAAGAGAGGAAAAATGATGAAAATGAAAACAAATGATAAGAAAAAAATGATGATGGTCATGAATGGGTGCACTCTGATCGAGGGGGGAAAAGAAAGGAAATACGAAGAAAGTCGGGAACATAAGTCCACTTGGCTCTGACTCTGGTGGGCTGGTCTCACGGGCTTCCAGCCAAGATGACTTTTGAGTTTGTGGCCTTCATTAGATGGTTTCTTATTCTTTGAGGTCGGAGCACCCGATTTCTTCTTACCCAAGGCGGAGAATGGAAGACATATAAATGAGAACAGGCCCACAGGGGAAAGAGAGAAATGATCATATACCTTCTGGAGCGACTGAGAAAGAGGGTGGCAGAACCACCTGCTCTGGAGCAAGACTTATAACTCGCCCCGCCCTCGAGACAGCTTCCCAAAGGTCGCCCAAAATCGTGGCATTCTCAATGAGAGAGAGCAACACTTGGGGGCCAATCCTCACTATGAAATCCATCAAATGCGCCTTCCATGATGACCACAAGCTGCTAAAGCCTTCGGGAGGAAGCTCATGATCCATTGGAGCATTTGACGGAAGCTGACAATCTGATAGGAAGTGCACCCACCATGAGTATTTTTGCTCAACGATGGGAAGCTTCCCACTCTGCGAAGATGCCCTGGAAGGACGTTTCAAAGAAGCGATCATTCCTGCGTAAGGGCGGTGGTCGACTGGCAAGCCACCATGCTGGGATTCCCACGATGCCCGAAACTCTATCGTCTCTTCGGTTATTCAGGGAAATTGTACGGGAAGGATAGACTCTTCAACAGTAAATGGGACCAGGTCCCTCCTTTCCAGGCGTGTAGCACCCCAAAAAATTCAGTAATTTAAAATTTGAAGAAAAAAGAAATAAATAATTTATATATTATTAAAATAATAGAAACATACGTACCATTATCGTATGTGCAAGAACGCATCGAAAAATTTTATAAAAATTATAGTTCAACCCTAAGCAATAATCCTAAATGTTCCACGAAGAAATTTGTATGACGAAAAATCTGATTGGCCAAGTTGCTATCGCACTGTGACTAATAGTCCTAATTAGGAAACAAAGTCGGAAAACCATTATCATAGGTGGACAATGGGACCATAAATTAAATAAAAATGATGGATAGACTTAAAACAACATATGTTGACAACCCATTATTAGGCCAAGAATAAAATGAAGCAAGAAAAATACATGAAAATTCGTAACCCTAATTAAGCTGAAAATAGAAAGAGGCAATTAGGGTAAATCATGAGGCAATTATCCACACTTAGCAACCCAAATTCATGCCTAACCATACTATAGGGTTTCCTAATGGGCAATACACTCTATTGGGGATGTGAATCATCAGAACATGGAAGGGTTCATGCTAAAACCGCAACCCTTCTTTCCTAGTTGTATTAGGACCTCAAAACAACCATAGATGCTTAAATACTCACCAAGCAACCCTTGGGGATGAGTTACCATCTTGGTGGGGTAATGTGAAGCTATGCTAGAGCACCAGAGGAGGTGGAGATCGCCCCCAACTGGAGCCATCTTCCCCAACTAGCTTTCTGCATCGACTTACACAAGACCTCTCTAGGAAGCGACCAAAGGTAGGTTATCTCGGGCCAAACCTAATCAAGTCTTATACCAATGTGTAGTTCATCAAGTCTACTTTCATGTGCATGCATTTTCCCCAATTTTTATGGAGCATACATGGAGTATTAAGCGTTTTCCAAAGGTCATACATGTTTAGGGCTTTTCATGTTCAAGTCATTTCTCACGCTTCCTGAGGCCAAATCATGTGAAACCAAAACTGTAGTTATCTTCTTCTCCTTGTACCCAACAAGTTTCATGTTCAGAGTTTTGTCCCAAGAGCCCTAGTTTTGTGAGTTATAAGTGTTGCATGCATCGTGGTGCAGTTTTCTACGTTTTCAGGCCGAACTCTAAATTGCGACCAGTCCAGACGTCGCGTTCTACATGACATGAACGCGACGTACTAGGTCGTCGCATTTAAGGAAAAGGCGACCAAGTGTCCCATCATGATTCTGTCATTGACTTGACCATTCCGACACCTCAAATTGTGCGCTGCATGGTTTTCTGTGTCATGCATGAATGCGACGTAGCAGTACGTCGCGATTTAGATTGTTTTCCCACCAAGATTTGGGCCTGTTTTTATATTCAGATTTTGAAATAGATTATTGAACGCGCGGGTAGAACCATCGCGATTCAAACATCATCGCGACATGTCAATCTGTAGCGTTGTGAACTTGACAGGCGGGACCATTGCGTTCCTCATTAGGTAATCGATTTGGCAATCGATTCCTACTGTAAAAGGCGAGGCTTTGACCTATCGCGATTTTGAAGGTGACAGGTAGGCCCGACGTGATTTAGAAACCTTGTGCAGAGTCTTGTTTTGAACCGTGTACTGTCTTCTTAATTGCGATGACTCTGTCCATCGTGGATTTGAAAGCCTACTCGAGACCTGTTTTGCATGGTCTAAAGTTCAAGGTTAGCATGTCATAGTTCCATTAAGTGCACGTGGTTTGATCAGCGACTTAAAACTTGTTAACCCATGAAAAAGCCATAACAACATGAATGTTTATTCCATTGTTCTTAAATGATATGATCTATTCTTGCAAACTATTGATTGATCATCTTGCTATTCTAGCTTGTTAAAGTGAATAATTGTTATCTTAAAATATTGCAAATCATGTCAAGTTAAGTGCATGTTTCAATCTTATGCCTTCATGTTAATTACTTTCCGCATGTTTGAAACTGATGGATTGTGGATTGAGACACGTACTTCACTACACACCTGCACTTATAGGCTGCCCTTTCTTGGGAGATTGGAAACTCACGGCCGGTCATTCCGTATCAGCAGTCTAGTGACCATTCTCTTAAGACCTCCGTAAATCTTCACGCTTTGTGGATTTCCTCACGGACACCGAGTTGGTTGTACCATTGAAGTTCCCTAGAGTTAGAGTGATTTTGTAACGACCCGAGAACCCGACCCTCGGCCCACGCCAAGGACCCAATTTTCGCGGTCGCCGCCCACGGATCTAGGGACCCGGAAGGGCTATAATCTACATCTAAAAGGATATGTAACGGAAGTAAATGTCAACTGCTAATCTAGAAGTGTACGTACGAAAACAGAAAAGAAAGTGAGACCACCACGTACCACTCTAAGTACAGTCTCAACGCACGCACGCTAGTACAAGTAAAAGGCAGGGGAAGAACAAGTCCCTTAGGGGCATACCCCGAGGGTGACGTACACTGAAAAATGGGAACCACTGCTAGCTACGGGGACTCCGACTACCGCCCCGTCTCCTCCGCCCGGCGCGCGCCCTGCCGCTGCTGAGAAGTCTCACCTGGGAAAAGGAGGGATGAGCTTCACAACAGAAGCACAATAGGGACTACCAATCTCCTACTGGCTCTAAACAGGTAGGAGAATATAAATATCAAATGAATGACAACAGTTTATATCTTCTACCTACAAACGGAAGTGCGGAAGCGAAACTACAACTAGCACAGTACGGAAAGTACACACGGTCGGAAACTCCGTACGACTTCTCGTCATGACCACCACACGGCTAGTAAACACAGACGGAGGAACTCCGCCTGGACAAGGAACACTAGCTATGGAAAGCACTACCACTAGTCAAGGTTAGGTGCGTCCGCCGACGTCTTATCCTCGACCTAGGTCCTGACCCTCACGTCTCGTCAGAGCGAGGTAGGACACAAAGTAACACAACAGTAACCGCCGTAGTCTGGCCGGACTATGGTCCCATGCCTGGCCTCTCTAAGCGGTTTCGGGGCTGCAAAGAGCGAGGCAGTGAGAAAAGGACTAGCTGGACTGCGTCGGAAAGAACTCCGAAAACTGACCTCGACGTCCCAGTCCAACCACGAGAGCTCTGCAAGCGACTCAACGCTACTGTCCTAACCACCGTTTTCCCCTAAGCTCCAGAGTCCGCCTGGTGGCTGCCAACTCGAGCGCACTCGTAGCCCGGAGTACTCCCTCAACAGGCTCCCGAGGATAGGGGTCCCAGGCAATGGTAACAACCTCTCACACGGGAGAAGCCCTCAAGTGCCGAGCACCGGGCGAAAGACTAGTGTAGACCGCACTAGGGAACTAGCACTGGTGCCACGGGTACAGTAAAAGAACAGAAACGGCGAAGGTCGGAAACCTGTCTCACTATTGAGGTTGTGATGCATCGGGCCGTCACGACTAGGTCACGACGCCCTACCCTGTCGCGATCCCGTCCCGATGGCCTGAGCCGTCACGACCAGGTTTGCGACACACAAGAGCGTCGCGATCTGGTCACGACCGGCCAGGCCATCGCCACCAGATCGCGACCTCTACGGTCGTCGCGATCACAGACAGAGGGTGGGGGGGAGGGTTCTAGAGCAACCCCTCCGAGGACCACCCCAAAAACGGGGAAACAACCACACAAGGGGGAGGGGATCATGCTCAACATGCTAGAAAGCTAGTAAAGCATCCAAACCACCCTTACAAACCCCACGAACATGGATCTACACTCGAAGGGAAACCTCACTCAACCTCGAGCATGGAGTTCTCACACTCCCAAACCCCAAACCACTGAGAAACCACGCTTTAGAGGGGGAAGGGGGCATGCTTAGGGCGAGAGGATCAAGTGTCCCTACCTCCACACGAAGAACGAACCCGTTAGGGCCTTCTCGTAGGAAAGGACGCCTCCTCCTCGCTCCAAACGGCACGAACACGTCCCCTGCACGAGCGGGACGACACCACCTCAGCACAGACGCCTCAAGCACCACGATCCGCCAAGAAACCGCACGAGAAACTCGAGAGGGGAAGGAGAGGGGGAAAAGAGAGCTGAGAGGGTGAGAGGGGGAAATGGGGCACGACCTTGGGTTTTAACCCAGCGGCCCCCAGAACGCGACAGAACGACATGTCGCGATAAGACTCTCATCGTGACGCCCCTAGGCGTCGCGACCTTATTGCGACAGTTGCCTCTTCCGCGACCCCAAAAAGTCGATCAAAACCTCAAAGATCGGGAAAGCGATCGCGACGGACGACCATGTTGCGTTCACGCGTATGCGCCTGACACCCGACAGAGCCGTTCTGACAGAAAGGACACCGGTCTTGTCTGTCAGAAGGGCCGTCGCGACGCCATCGGACGTCGCGACCACAACGCGACGGCCATACCATCGCGACCAAAATGCGACAGCCCTGGTCGTCATGACCCGAACCTTGTCGTGACAGCTTCCCTGTCGCGACCACATCGCGGCCAGGCAGCATGTCGCGACTCTGAGGACAGGGCCACAGGGCCCAAGGGGGTCGGGTCTTACATCCCACCCACCTTAAGACATTTCGTCCTCGAAATAAAAACAACTCGGTCTCAAACCGGAAAGCAGTACGAGGAGAAGTAACATACCAATCAATCAAACAAATAGGGAAACTGCTCCAGCATCTCATCCTCGCACTCCCAGGTGGCCTCGCCACCAATGCGGTTCTGGAAACGACCTTCACCAGAGGAATCTGCTTCTGGCGTAACTGCTGAACTCTGCGGTCGGCAACTCTGACCGGGTACTCTGGCACTGACAAGTTTGGTGCTACCTCCAGCTGTGAGTAGTCCAACACGTGCGAAGGATCTGCGACATACCTCCTGAGCTGTGAAACGTGAAACACATTGTGCACACCTGCTAGCTCTGCCGGAAGACTCAACCTGTAAGCCACCTCGCCGACCCTCTCGGTGATAGGGAAAGGCCCGACGTACCTCGGACTGAGCTTTCCCTTTCTGCCAAACCTCGTGACGCCCTTGGTCGACGAGACTCGCAAGAAAACAAGGTCACCAACACTGAACTGCAATGGTCTCCTGTGGACGTCTGCGTAACTCTTCTGTCTGCTCTGTGCTGCCCGAAGCCTCTGCCTGATCAGACTGACCGTGTCTGCACACTGCTGCACTAACTCTGGCCCCAAAAGCTGCCTCTCACCAACCTTGAACCAGTGAAGTGGAGTCCTGCACGGGCGACCATAAAAGGCCTCGTATGGTGCCATTCCGATGCTCGAGTGATAACTGTTGTTATACGTGAACTCTACCATCGGAAGGTCCGACTCCCAAGTGCCGCTCCAGTGCAAACAGCACGCTCTCAGCATGTCCTCCAGTGTCTGAATGGTCCGCTCTGACTGTCCATCTGTCTGAGGGTGGTACGCTATGCTGAACCTCAACTCTGTACCCATTGCTCTCTGAAGACTGCGCCAAAACCCTGACGTGAACCTCGGATCTCTATCGGAGACGACTGAAACTGGGATCCCGTGTAACGAAACAACTCTGTCCACGTACAGCCTGGCTAACCTGTCCACTGACCACGACATCCTGATCAGAAGAAAGTGTGCTGCCTTGGTCAAACGATCCACAATCACCCAGATACCATCATGCCTCTGGGGGTGCGGGGCAAACCAACCACAAAGTCCATGGTGATGTCGTCCCACTTCCACTCGGGAATGGGCAATGGCTGCAGCTCACCACCAGGATGTTGATGCTCGGCCTTCACCTGTTGACAGGTAAGGCACCGAGCAACAAACTCTGCCACGCCCCTCTTCATCCCTGGCCACCAGAAGGACCTCCTCAAGTAATGGTACATCTTGGTGGAGCCAGGATGAACAGCATACCTCGATCTGTGAGCCTCTAACAAAACTACCTGGCACGCCTCCTCAGGAACGTACAAGAGGCCTCTGAATCTGACCTCGTTGTCCTCGTCGAGCTCAACATCTGGCATCTGTAAAATGTCTGCCAACTGAGGGTCTGCCTGCTGTGCCTGCAACACCTGCCTGAACACTGACGGCCGAACTGACAAATTGCTTGCCACTGCACGGTCTCTGGTCCTTGACGGAATGAACACTCCCTGGGACAGCTCCTCGAACAGCCTCCACTCTCTGACCATCAGTGAACTCAAGCGCACATGCCTGCTCAAAGCATCGGCTACAACGTTAGCCCTTCCTGGGTGATAGGAGAGGGTTAGGTCGTAGTCCTTCAAATACTCCATCCATCGGCGCTGCCTCAAGTTAGATCCCTCTTGGTGAAAATATACTGCAAGCTCTGGTGATCAGTGAAGATCTGAAAAGCCTCGCCATACAGGTAGTGCCTCCACAACTTGAGAGCGAACACCACTGCTGCCAGCTCCAAGTCATGGGTGGGGTAGTTCTCCTCATGCTTCTTGAGCTGCCGAGAAGCATAGGCAACGACCCCACCGTGCTGCATCAGCACGGCACCCAAACCTGACCTCGACGCATCGGTATAGACCACAAAACCACCGCTGCCCGACGGAAAGACTAACACTGGCGCTGAAGTCAACCTCGCCTTCAGCTCCCTAAAACTCTGCTCACAGTCCTCTGACCAAACAAACCTGACGTCCTGCCTAGTCAACCTGGTCAACGGCGCTGCTAACTTGGAAAAATCCTGAATGAACCTCCGGTAGTAACCGGCCAAACCCAGAAAACTACGGACCTCTGACACTGATGTGGGCTGCTCCCACGACAACACGGCCTCCACCTTGGCAGGGTCCATTGCCACACCAGAACCCGAGATCACGTGCCCGAGAAAGTGCACCTCCCTCACCCAAAATTCGCACTTGTCAAACTTGGCATAAAGGCGGTGACTCCGCAGGGTCTCTAGCACGATCCTCAGGTGCTCCTCGTGCTCCTCCTCAGAAGCCGAGTAGACCAAAATACCATCAACAAAAACAACCACAAAACGATCTAGGTACTCACTGAACACCCTATGCATCAGATCCATGAATGCTGCGGATGCGTTCGTCAGCCCAAATGGCATCACGACGAACTCAAAGTGACCGTACCTGGAACGGAAAGCCGTCAAACCGACATTTGACTCTCTGATCCGCATCTGATAGTACCCAGATCTCAAGTCAATCTTCGAGAAAACTTTGGCCGAATGCAACTGATCAAAGAAATCATCGATCCTCGGCAATGGGTACCTGTTCTTCACAGTAACCTGGTTCAACTGTCGATAATCGATGCACAAACGAAGACTGCCATCCTTCTTTCTCACAAACAAAATAGGTGCGCCCCACGGTGAATGACTTGGGCGAATGAAGCCCAGCTCAAGAAGCTCCTGCAACTGACGCTTCAACTCACGCAGCTCCGCCGGGGCCATTCGGTAGGGTGCCTTGGACAAAGGCATTGTACTGGGCAAAAGCTCAATGGAGAACTCTACCTCCCGCTCAGGCGGCAAACCAGGTAGATCCTCCGGGAAGACGTCGGAGAACTCAGAAAACTGGCACACCAAAAACTGAAGATCCTCTAGGCTCCAAAGAACAAACCGAAGCAAGGTACGCCACACAGCCATCGCAGATCAAACGGCGAGCTCTACACAAGGAAATAAATGGCCGATGGGTAGACCGGATACCTCGGAAGCAGAGGACGGGCTCTCCAGGTATCCTAAACCGAACGGTCTTCTGCTGGCAATCAACCACGGCTGAGTGAGCCTCCAACCAGTCCATGCCCAGGATGACGTCAAAGTCGCAAAGCTGCAGTGCGTACAACCTGGCCGGCAACTGGTGCCCCTCAACCTCAACTGCCACACCCTCCAGGTAACCAAAGGAATGCATATAGTCACCAGACGGGAGATCGACCATCACGTCACATTGCCTCTCAAGAGCGTGACAAGCAAGGGACTCATAGAATTCCTTGGAAGCAAAACACAAGGAAGCACCGGGGTCGACCAAAACACGAGCAGCTCTGCCAAGGATAGGTAGAGTACCTATAACAAGGTTTGATGCCTCTGCCTGCTCTCGAGTGAGCGCCATCACGCGACCACGACCACGCCCACACTGCGGCACCTGCTGGGGCTGCTGCTGCTGCGGTGGCTACTGAGGGTACTGCTGCTACTGCTGGTACGGCTGGTACTACTGCGGCTGCGGAAACTGCTGAGCCTGCTGCTGGTACTGTCCCCGCTGCTGCTGACGCGATGCCTGCTGCTGAGGAGGGTACTGGTACTGAGGCGGCTACTAAGCGTACTGCACTGGCTGCTGTTGCTGCAGGGCTTGCCCCATGGGGCAATCCCTCCTGAAGTGGCCCGGTAAGCCACAGGTGTAGCCAACTGCCTCCTGACCGCCCTGCTCAGCTCCCTGGACAACGGACTGCTCTGCAAACCTGGACTGGCGCTTCTGTTGTCGGCTCCGACCACCCCCACGAGTAGACAACTTCCTAAACTGCGAGCGAATCCCGGCGCTGCCGGAACTGCCCGAGCCAGAGGAAGAGGAAGTCGTACTACCGCGGCTACCCGCTGGATGCTGGTAAGGCGAGGACCTAGAAGAGGCTCCTCCCTGCTACTGCTGCTGAGGCTGCCAGGTCTCTCTATCCAAGGCGGTGGCCTTCGCCACGGCCTCTCCCAAGGTGGTACACATGTGTGCCGTCACACCCCACCTCAGGTCTGGTCTCAGTCCTGCTATGAACCTTTCTACACACGCCTGATCGCTGCTTGCGACATAAGGCACATGCCTCAACAACCGGACAAACCTTTGGTGGTACTGTGAAACTGTGAGGTCGTCCTAAACCATGCGTGGAACTGGTCCCATCTCTCACGTCGAGCGTAGTCGGGGAAGTACACGCTGTGGAAGACCTCCGAAAACCGCTGCCAAGTGATGTGATCCAACCTCTGCCCCTGGAAGTGAGTCTGCCTCTGAACTCTCCACCACTCATGGGCTGCTCCCTTGAGCTGGTACACTGCCAGTCGAACCTGGTCCTCCTCAGTGCACTCCATAGTCTCGAAGATGCACTCTAACTCATGGGTCCAGCTCTCTGCCTTGTCTGGATCATACTAACCGTGGAACATCGGTGGCCGAAGGTGCAGGAACCTCTCAAGGAGAGCGGTCCTATCCTCCGTAACCGCCATCCTCCACCGCCCGGCCCGGGTACTCCCAGTGCCCGACCGCTGCTGACGCTCTGGCTGCTCCACCTCTGGCTCTACCTGCTGCTCCGGCACCACTGGAGGAGGTACCGGAAACTGAACACCTACTGCTGCCTGTCTGGGCTGGTACGCTCCCTGGTACAAGTTCCTAAAGAAATGCTCTACTAAGGGAAACCAGTCCACGTACTGCTGCAGCTGAGGCTGGTACTCCTGCTGCTGCTGCCCACCTACCGCTGATGCTGCAGCTACACCCTGAGGCTGTGCCACTGAGTCATCTGTCGACACCTCCTCCTGGACCTGCCCCTGTGTGGGCATCTCGACTCATCCTGCTGCTCGATCAACTGTCTAGCCTGACTGCACCTATGCGGAGCCATGACAAACTGCACGGCAACACAACCAACAAGGTTAACAAAACTACTCGGGCGGCTAGAAGTGTACTTGTACTACCGTTGGGACTTCCTGTTGCAGTTTAAATCCATTACAAGTCCAGTCAGACTCTCGCTCTGATACCAACTGTAACGACCCGAGAACCCGACCCTCGGGCCACGCCGAGGACCCAATTTTCGCGGTCGCCGCCCATGGATCCAGGGACCCAGAAGGGCTATAATCTACGTCTAACAGGATATGTAACAGAAGTAAACGTCAACTGCTAATGTAGAAGTGTACGTGCGGAAACAGAAAATAAAGTGAGACCACCACGTACCACTCTAAGTACAGTCCCAACGCACGCACGCTAGTACAAGTAAAAGGCAGAGGAAAAACAAGTCCCTTAAGGGCATACCCCGAGGGTGACGTACGCTGAAAAAGGGGAACCACTGCTAGCTACGGCGACTCCGACTACTGCCCCGTCTCCTCCGCCCGGCGTGTGCCCTGCCGCTGCTGAGAATTCTCACCTGGGAAAAGGAGGGATGAGCTTCACAACAGAAGCTCAGTAGGGACTACCAATCTCCTACTGGCTCTAAACAGGCAGGAGAATATAAATATCAAATGAATGACATAGTTTATATCTTCTACCTACAAACGGAAGTGCATAAGCGAAACTACAACTAGCACGGTACGGAAAGTACACACGGTCGGAAACTCCGTACGACTGCTCGTCATGACCACCACACGGCTAGTAAACACAAATGGAGGGAACTCCGCCTGGACAAGGAACACTAGCTACGGAAAGCTCTACCACTAGTCAAGGTTAGGTGCGTCTGCCAACGTCTTATCCTCGACCCAGGTCCTGACCCTCACGTCTCGTCAGAGCGAGGTAGGCACAAAGTAACACAACAGTAACCGCCGTAGTCTGGCCGGACTACAGTCCCACACGCCTGGCCTCTCTAAGCGGTTCCAGGGCCCAAAGAGCGAGGCAATGAGAAAGGACTAGCTGGACTGCGCTGGGAAGAACTCCGAAAACTGACCTCGGCGTCCCAGTTCAACACGAGAGCTCTGCAAGCGACTCAACGCCACTGTCCTAACCGTTTTCCCCTAAGCTCCAGAGTCCGCCTGGTGCTGCCAACTCGAGCGCACTCGTAACCCGGAGTACTCCCTCAACAGGCTCCCGAGGATGGGGTCCAAGGCAACGGTAACAACCTCTCACATGGGACAAGCCCTCAAGTGCCAAGCACCAGACGAAAGACTAGTGTAGACTGCACTAGGGAACTAGCACAGGTGCCACGGGTATAGTAAAACGAATGGAAACAGCGAAGGTCAGGTTTGCGATGCACAAGAGCGTCGTGATCTCGTCGCGACCGGCCAGGCCGTCATGACTAGATCGCGACCTCTACGGTCGTCGCAATCACAGACAGAGGGGGGGGTTCCGGAGCAACCCCTCCGAGGACCACCCCAAAAACGGGGAAACAAGCACACAAGGGGGAGGGGATCATGCTCAACATGCTAGAAAGCTAGTAAAGCATCCAAACCACCCTTACAAACTCCACGAACATGGATCTACACTTGAAGGGAAACCTCACTCAACCTCGAGCATGGAGTTATCACACTCCCAAACCCCAAACCATAGAGAAACCACGCTTTAGAGAGGGAAGGGAGCATGCTTAGGGTGAGAGGATCAAGAGTCCCTACCTCCACACGATGAACGAACCCGTTAGGGCCTTCTCGTAGGAAAGGACGCCTCCTCCTCGCTCCAAATGGCATGAACACGTCCCCTGCATAAGCGGGACGACACCACCTCAGCACAGACGCCTCAAGCACCATGATCCGCCAAGAAACCACATGAGAAACTCGAGAGGGGAAGGAGAGGGGGAAAAGAGAGCTGAGAGGGTGAGAGGGGGAAATGGGCCGGCCTTGGGTTTTAACACGACGGCCCCCAGAACGCGACGGAACGACATGTCGCGATAAGACTCTCATCGCGATGCCCCTAGGCGTCGAGACCTTATCGCGACGGTCGCCTCTGCCGCGACCCCAAAAAGTAGGTCAAACCTCGAAGACCGGGAAAGCGATCGCAACGGACGACCATGTCGCATTCACGCTCGCGTGCCTAACACCCGGTAGAGCCGTTCTGACAGAAAGGACACCGGTCACGTCTGTCACAAGGACCGTCACAATGCCATCGGACATCGTGACCACAACGCGACGGCCATACCGTCGCGACCAAATCATGACAGCCCTGGTCGTCGCGACCCGAACCGAGGCCGTCGTGACCAGGGAGCATGTCGCGACCCTGAGGATGGGGCCACAGGGCCCAAGGGGTCCGGGTCTTACAGATTTATAACCTTGACTTAAGCCATTAATGTGAAGAGATAACTAAAGTATAAATCACATCGTTATGCTGCCGAAATTATCTCTTGATTATTGTTATCATGAAAATCATGTTCACTTGACTTACCACTTCTTGACATCATCATCATCATGAACATGACATTACCATTGTCTATACCTTGAAACTCTTATATGGCCATGAATGACTGTGGGTATCTACATTTGAAAATAGTGAGATGCTGATAGGGCACGACGTGTGTCCAAGGACTTCAGTCCAGCCCCAATGACGGCGAGTCATAAATATACTGTTAACCATGGGGTATAATGATTACTGGCGTTGCATCTACGGTAGGAGTACTTGCGTGTTGAATGCTAGATACAATAACCACATACACGTGTCCTAGTGTGCATTTCAAGGTGGATCTTTCCTTGGTGTACATTAGTGTCTTCGTGCTTGATTAGTGAATCGTGTTAAAAGTTCGTGCTTGCTTGCTTGATATGGCCATCCTGCAATTATTGCAATTAAGTGATATCTTGCGTGCTTGTTACTTGCCACTCTAATGATAGCTCTTGCTCGTTACATCATTCTAGATTTTGCCCTACCATGATCATTCAATCTATCTTGTTTAAGTATCATGTTTAATGAGTTTTATTTGCACATGCATATCTTGTCAATCGTGCTTACCTAGTTCTAAATTGCTAATCACTTATATCATTGCCCGCACATTGAGATATAAATCCTACTGGGCTAGTTTGCTCATTCTCTACTTTTAACTCTCTAGGTGACTATGACGTGCAAGAAGAAGAACAAGCCGAGGATGAGAATGCGTCCGAGTGAAGAGTGTTCCAACCATAGAGTTATTAGTAGTTTACTTTGAGTGTTAGAACAATGTAGTAAGAAGTGAGGATTATATGTACTTTTCTTTTTATTGAGTCTTTGTCCTGTTATTCAACATTTAAAAAGTTGTATTAGTCCCATTTTGAAACAATGAGTTGAGATTTGAATACAAGTTTAATGGAGTTCATTATTTGGGCCCTATTGTTATGATGTGATGATACACATTTCGTGTTTGCTAGCTAGAGACTTATTTGCCGACTGTTCACGTCTCGAATATTGACTTGAATTATCTAGATATTATCCACTACGTAATTCTTGGGACGTGACAGTTTAGTGGTATCAAAGCCTAGGAAACAATAGAAATATTTAAGTCCTAGGTTTAAGTGACATTAGAACTTACATCATGGATCATACATATAGTACCTGGTGAGAATGGGTAGAGACTGGGAATATATGTTAGAATGAACTAAGCACTCCTACCCATTGACTCTTCTAATGTATCTAGAGACATTAATTGGTTTCTATCCTTTTCTCATGAACCTCAGAATTCCTTCAACTCAACTGCAATGGCACGCAATCAGTGGCAGGCTATGTAGGAAACCGTGGTTGGACTAACTAAAGCACTACAAAATGTAGTCTAGGCCGGGAACCAGGCGGCAGCCGCCCGGAACAGAGCGGGCGACTTACACTGCAATTTTAGAAGTATGAATCCTCCTTGCTTCTTCGGATCTCCTGGCCTAGACGAAGCAGAGAACTGGAAAGAAGAAATAGAAAGAATATTTCAAGTCATGCAATGCACGAATCGAGATAAGGTGATACTTGCATGTAATAACCGGTACGTTCGGATCGTGGTTTACCGGGTTTGGGGGCCAATGTGTGGCCCATTGGTAGACCATGTGAGTCTACATGTGTTTATACAGGTTTGTGCAGTAGGTGGGAGGCTGGAGGGTTGGAGATCCCAGCCCAAACAGACCTCTGGAGCATCACTCAGAAACACGACCAACATAGACGATGCGTTTCAGAGTGTAACGCAACCACCTGGTATGTCGCATTTAAGCACCACTTTACGTGGGCACCACTGCATGCGCGCCGTGTGGCACATGCAGGAGCGTCGGGGTTTAATTGCGACGGCGGGGTACGTCGCGTTTTGAAACGCGACGGCCCGATACGTTGCGATTCAACTTCAGTGTGTTTTGGGCCTCTGCCCTTGGCCGAACAGTGCAGTTGCATTGTTCAGCTGAGGGAGAGAACTGTGGAGGTTGCTATAGGATTTTGAGGGGATTTTGGGGTTCTTTCTGTCCGTTCGATGTGATTCCGGCGCGAGGAGGTGCTTCGGAGCACGAGGAATGTCCGAACGACATTGGATTTGCATTTCATCCGTTGGTAGGGGAACTTTACCCTGTTTTCTTCTGTATGGACTGTGTGGATGAGGGTTTACGGATGTTGATATGGGAATCACGTATGGATGATAGAGAGCATGCTTAAGGTGTTATATGGACTTCTATTTTCTACTTTCACAGCATGTACAGCTTCTTGGTGTGATTTCTGGATTGAGGGTTTGGGGCTGGTTTCTGTTGTCTGAAAGGCGATGGAACCACTAGTCCTATTTTGATAACATGATGACATGGCCCGTCGCAATTTAGACTGTTAGGTGACGGGTTGGTCCGTCGCGATTCATGTTGATTGGCATCCACTGTGTTGGACGCGGTTCAGAATGTGGCCACCCGAGCTCTGGGGTTTTGTGGCCAGTCTGCCTGGTTTCTGTCCTACATTGCTTGGACTGTGTTGGCTATGCAATGTCGGGTCTGTATGGGTTGTGTCGGCCTATACCGTGAATGATAACGATGGGTTTTTCTTGGTAATGCATGCATAGCAAGTTGGGTTGTTACGCCTTCCGTGGTTACCTCTCTAGTCGGTTACCCTACCACCGGGTGCTTAGGGCTTATCCCGGTACAGTGAGTACCATCAAGGTTTGCATCGTCTTCCTGGACACCCTCACTCCTGAGTTTGAGTTGTATGTCCGGCTGAGTGAAAGACAACATTGGGAAGTGACGTGTGTTTGTAGGTGTGCAGTCGCTTGTAGCGCGCTCGTGGTTGGGGGACGAACACCGTTAGACGTACTGGTCCCAGCTAGTCCTATTTCCAGTGCCTCACTTTAGGGTTCTCGACCGGAGTCCCTAAAGGTGCCAGACTTGGGCCTGTAGCAGTGTGGTCTGCAGGTGTGGTGTTGGTTTGTCTCCACAGTTCTTGACCCTGTTGAGGTGGAGCGGCAGGTAGACCTTTCGTCCGTGGCTGCGAGACTGAGAGGTAGACTTGTGTTGTTTGTCTGGGTCTGTGGCTGGTGTCGCGAACCAGTTCTCATGACTCACGTGCGGCGTGCCCTTCTTTAGTTTGTACACGTGTACGTGGTTTGCTGTTTACTTAATTACAACTATAGCATCATGCGTAGGTTGTTACATATGTTAAATGTTTTACAGCTTTGCTTACTATATCTGTTGTACATTGTGTTTTATCGGCTTTAGGGGAGTTGCCCTACTGAGCCAGTGACTTGTGAGACTCACCCCTTCTTCTTCCAGGTGAAGGAGAGCACGGTATCAATGGTGTTCTAATTATGCTCGATGTAAATAAACGTTGACTATGGTCAACGGGGAGCGGTCCAGCACACGATACCCCAATCGTCTGATGAAATCACGCGGAATGAATATTGTCCAATAAATAGACGAGTGAATAAACGCATTAAGCGAATTTCAAATTGTCTATTTTTATAGACTGGCACACCCGCAACATATACGTACGTGTGTTTACACGTACGCGATGGCACGTCGCATATCTATCCGAGAGGGAAGAAACCGGCCATGACGTATTTCGTCGATGTGCTGTTCACTCTTTCTTCTTCCCAAATACTGAAGAAGGAAAGAAAGAAACTTGTGAAACCCTTCAATACATATATTTATTCTTATTCAATTCTTTTCGCACCGTCAACAATGGCCCGGGAGGCCTTCAAAGCCATTGTCAGCAAGCTTGCAATGAACTATACTTGGTTTTCAATGGCTAGTTGTATTTTTCTAGATCAGCCTTTCGGTTGGTTCACCTTGGCCGATCCCAGCAATCTGACCTCAATCCAGCCAATGTATTGTTAAGAGTTGGGGGTTAAGTGATCAGAGTCAACTTGGTGTGAGGAGCATAACTGTTTGGCAGCCAGTCCAATCTGATTCTTCTCTCTTGCTTGTAACATACAGTTTTTTAGTGCCTTACTTCCTTGCTTTCAATTTTGTGTTGTGATATTTGCTGAGTTGTACCTGACTTATGTTGCCTTCAATATATATATATATAGATCCATAAATGCTAAGCTCTTGCAACGTACAATTTTTGTTTTCCTGTTTTTATTTCCTTGTTCTTCTGTTGCCGAGGGACGTCTGATTTCTTTTGCCTTTGCTAGCATCTTCATGTCTTGTTTTCCATGAAATACATGAAAATAGTAGATTAAGTATTCCTAACTTTTGCCATAGTTGTCAAGACACCAAGGCACCGCAAGGCGTTCTTGGGGTCTTACCTAGGTGCCCAAGGTGCTGCCTAGTGTTGTATCCCCCCTATAAAGAATTTATGTATCTAAAGGTATATAATGAATCAATGATCATAAAAATGCAACAAAAATGTTAATGTGACATGATTTAAACTAGGACATAGTATTCACTACAAAAAAGACGGTGAATAATCATGGTTTTATGTTTGTAAACAATCATAGTCTAATGTCATTGTTCACCATCATTGTGAACAGTGTTAGAATGTGAAGCTTGAACAGTCCAACATGTGGGTACACATGCGGATCCACCTGCAAGATCAGGTTGCGAGGGTCAAGGGGGCAGCACTCTGTGTGGGAGGCTCGGGGGTGGAGCCCCCAGAAAGGAAAATTTATTTCTAAGAGGGGGAAGGGGCGCCCTAAAGGGTCCAAGCGCACCCAAGGCAGGCCAGGCTCAGGCCCACCTAGGTGTGACCTTGGGGCAACTGTTTGGGCCCCAACAAGGTGAGCCCGTGCCTTAGATGCAGCCCAGCGCCTTCCCGTCCAGGCAAATGCCTTGACAACTATACCTTCTATTCTATGCAACTGGGCAAGGAGCTAATTAGAAGTTCTCCTGACATTTAATGATATCTGATGGTTTCTTTGCATAAAATGAAGAGTGCTTTGGTATTTTTAAGGAACTTCTTACTAGACCTTGTTACATTTTTCTTTTCCCCCTGTTGATGATCTTATACTGTGGCAATAGTTCCTTTGTACTTTGATTAATCTGTTGCTTTCTTGGTGTCATTTTGAATATTGTTTGTGATTTATGCAAGAATAAGAGTGGGAGAATATGCAGCTTTCTGAACAAATTATGTCTAGATTTTTCATATTTCCACTCTGGGCCTGTAACCTGTAATGTGGATCTAGAACTAACAAAAAGATCTTGTTCAAAGCAGATTAAATAAACAAAATGATCATGAAAAGAGAAAAAAAAGGAGTAAAGCAAAGAACAGAGTTGAGATTACACTTTATTATAAATAGCATAAATATCCTTTTTGTAAAAGCGATGATATTATTGTCATCACTTTCTTTGATTGTTTTTAACTGATGACCAGACTTTGTCAGTTTCTTTCCTTTTCAAAAGAAATCTCACTTTTCTTTTCGTCATCCAGTGGCACGCGGATTAAGACCTGCAAACGGAACATAGCAGCTCCTCTGGACCCTGCAGCTTTTGCTGATGCAGTGGTCCAGGTATATGTGGATAATGCTGGTGATCTGGTATGTTTTCTTAATTAGTTTATTATGTATTATTCTTGATGGTTAGCTAAAGGAGATATAGATGTAGTTCCCTCCTGTTTAAGTTATATATGATTTTTTATATTCTTGCACATAAACATTTGCTGTTGAATGATTGAAATGTTGAGTAATGCATGCAGGATGGTTACCTGTCATCACACTTGTTTGTTGACTGTTAACCGATGGCATGATACCATCGGTTGTTGGTTGCCCACGTGGGCACCAAAGGTTGGCAACCTTTGGGAAGGAGTGCGGTTGTCTCCAGGAAGAGGAGGACTCTTCCTCCCTCCCAGGCGCATGCAAAGGGAGAGTGCTCTCTCTCTCTCTCTCTCTAGGATAGAAACCTGTGCAAGTCTCCCCTCTCTCTCTCTCTCTCTCTCACACACACACACTCTTGTACGAGACTTCTCTCACGGGACATCACTACCGGATCTCGAGGATGTTTGGAGTGAGGAAACTACGAAGAAGACTCTTGTAGACATCTTCTCGATCCTACGAGATTCCACAACGCACGAGGTACACACCTCAATCAAGATCCAACATTCGTATCAGAGCATTCACGTTTCTCTCTCCATGACATTCCTTCGCCACGCTCTCGCATGAGTCCGCATCCGTACAGACGACGATGCACGTGGTATTGCACAGTAGGAGGTTCACGGGCATGGCGGAGGCGCTTCACGCGAGCGCCGCGGAAGTGCGGTTCACGCGCCTACAGACCACGTGGCCGGCGGCCATGCAGGCTGCGCTGGCACGTCTGCAAGCGACGCGGATGACCGCCTTGTAGGTCGCGCCATCCCTGGCCTCCCTGGCGTACGTAGCAACGTTTGCAGTGAGGACCGCGACCCAAACATCCGTGGCATAGCGACAGGCCATGGTCCGGGCGACCAGGCGGGTTGGCGAGCAGGTGCACACCGCAGCCATGCGCGAGGGCGTGCGGCCCGTGACTACATGGCCCGCGACCCTACAGGGCGCGCTGCTGGGCACGGTGATGTCAATGGCCACGTCCACAGCCTAGGCGGGAGCGTCGCCTGCGAGCACGCGGGAGGGCGCGTCGACCGCGGCCACGCGGTAGGCCGCGCGGCCCGCGACTACGCGGGCTGGAAGGCAGTGGACGCACGCGGCCATGCAGGACACATGGCCCGCATCCATGCGGGCGGGGGGTGCCGCCCGTGGCCTCGCGGGAGGCTGCGCAGACTGCGGCCAGGCGGGCCATGTGGGTTGGCGCGGAAGCGTGGTCCGTGGCCAGGCGGGCCAGCGCGGGGAGGTCCGCGGCCAGGCCGCCCAGGTGGGGTAGCGCGGAGGCCGCGCAAACCGCAACCATGTCCACGGCGGCGGCCCTGCACATCGCGCATGCATGCGCGGAGGCGTCTGTGGCCCAGTGGCACGCAGAGAGGTCCGCGGCCTAGGCGAGCGCGGAGGCAACTGTGGCCCAAGCGCACATGCAGGTGTGCGTGGCCTTGATCCCATGCACGAAGGTGTGGCGCTGCGTGGACATGTTAGCTTGGCTGAGCGCATGGGTACTGGTCCACCCATGCCCAAACGCACTTTTATGGTGGAACATCCGGCACCGTGCTATGACTCCGGCCCGCTTCCAGAAGATTGTTTTAGTTATTATGATGTTATCGCAATTTTAAACATGATTTTATTAGTACTTCGGATCATTATTAGCTTCATGATTATATGATTGTCTTATTTGAGTCCATGCAATAAATTGTATTAGTTAGTTTGATCTTGATAAATTGTATGATCCGATGCAATAAATTGTATTAATCCATGCAATAAATTTATTCATACACTTTATATTCAAGCAATCTATGTATGATCCAATGATTTAAAATCATGTGTTGAGAATTTTAAACATGCATGATTAATTGTTGTTTGAAACACACATGATTAATTGTTATTTAACACGCATGATTATTATTGTTCAAAATTATTAGAATATGTTTTGAACATGATTATTTGTTGTTAATTCTTTTGAATATTCATGTTTAGTATATACATGCTGATCAATTGAGAGATGTTAGTTCCTCTCCCTTTACATTATTTGATCGAAATTACCCTAATAATATTGAATATTCTTATATAAATGGGAGATGACTGTAGTACTCTAAGTCTACTTTCGATCTTATTATATGAAGAATATTTAATATTATAGTGTGGATTTTTGGATCAAATAGACTGATGTGTAGAATTGTCAACTTAGCCTTCTCATCTTAAATGTAGTGATTCATCGATGGCCTCGAAGAATGTAATTGCTGACTTAACGAAAGGGGATAAATTAGATGGCACTAACTATGACATATGTTATCGAAAAATCCAATATCTCTTGAACGAGCAAGAGTTGCTTGATCACATTACTACGTCCATGACCCCGCCCGCAGAAGGCAACACTGCTCAAGACCGAAGAGATCAAGAGGCTTACAAGTTATGGTTCAACAAAGATCGTAGCACGCGCTTTACACTGTTAAGCAGCATGCAGGATGATCTGATTGGTGAGTTTGAAAAGTGTAAGACTGTCAAGGATATGTGGGATAACTAGAAGATTGCTTTTGGAGGAACCTCTACCATGAGGTTAAGGGCTCTTGTTTTGAAATTTGAGACCCTCCGAAAAGATCCCTGTCAGAACATGACTGAGCATCTAAGGATGATGTCAAGCATGATCCGCGACTTGAAGACTGCAGGTCACGATCTCACCGATGAGCAACAGGTGCAGGTTGTAATAAGATCTTTGCCAGACTCTTTGGACTCACATGAAACAAATCCTCACTCACAATGAGAGCATTAATAATTTTTCTGACATCTCTCGCCATATGGAGTTAGAGGCTGAGCGCGAGGAAGCTATGCGCGCTACTGCCCTTGTCGCCCAGGGAGGCAGACAACAGGGCAAGAAGGGTCCAAAGAAGAACTTCAAGAGGAAGAGGCAAAATGTTGCATCCACTTCTAAGGCGGGGCAGACACCGAAGCGCCAAAGAGGCAAGCACGGTGGAAAGAGAGACAAGTCGAAGGCCAAATGCTATAATTGTGGACAATTGGAACATTTCGCTCGTGAATGCACTGAGCCGAAAAAGGTATTCCAATTTCTTTGCTCTCCGACTGTGCATGTTTGTTCGCATATCTTAGTTGCTCGAACAAATTCTGAATGGATAGTGGATTCAGGAGTGACCAAGCACATAACAAGGGATCGAGCAGGATTCATGGATTATCGCCGAATCTCAGCGGTATCGCAAAGAGTATACATGGGAAATGGTTCCAGCGAGGAAGTCCTTGGAGTTGGTGTATATCAACTCAAGTTAAAGACTGGACGAGTCTTAACTCTCCATGAAGTACTCTATGCGCCTAGAGTTCAGCATAATCTACTATCAGTCTCATCGTTATTAGCATTAGACTTCTCTTTTTCTTTTGCTAGCAACCAAGTTGACATTTGTTTGAACAATGTTATATATGGTCATGCTTTATTCATGGATGGTTTGTTTAAATTAGATTTGGATTATCATAATTTTCCTGTATCTTATGTGGTGAATACTGATAATAACCTTGATTCGAAAATTTGGCATGCTCGACTAGGACATATAGGACAAGATAGAATGACAAGGTTAGCTCGAGAAGGCTTGCTAGGCTCACTCGCTAAAGTCAATCTTCCTGTGTGTGAATCGTGTTTAGCCGGTAAGGCATGTCGCAAGCCTTTCAGAAAGGCTACGAGAGCCACTGAACTCTTACAATTGATCCACTCCGACATTTACGGACCCATGAGTGTGAAGACCCGTCAAGGGGCTTCCTATTTCCTCACATTTATAGATGATTATTCATGATATGGATATGTCTATTTGATCGCTCACCGCTATGAAGCGTTAGATTGCTTCAAACACTTCTTAGCAGAGGTTGAGAATCAATTAGGCAAAACCATAAAGTTCTTCGGACGGATCGAGGACGTGAATATCTTTCGAATGAGTTCCGAACTTTATGTGAAGAAAAAGGAATACGCAGACAGTTAACTATTCCATATACACCGCAACAAAATGGTGTTGCTGAGAGACGGAATAGAACACTGTTAGATATGGTTAGGTCGATGATGGCGCAAGCCAACCTTCCAATATCTTTTTGGGGGGATGCTATAATGACTGCGGCCTACATCCTTAACCGCGTACCTTCACAATCGGTTCCTTCCACCCCTTATGAGTTATGGCATGGTGAAAAACCAAATTTAGATAATCTACGCCCATGGGGTTCAGAAGGGTTATGTCATGTACGGACAACATCTGAATGGAGGAATGACAGAAAAAGACGTCCGAGATGTTGTTTTCTTAGAAACAGAATTTCCTAGTATCGGCGACACTGGAAAGAGTCTTGATCTCCATGAGTTGGATGACCCCAATGATATTCTACCATCTTCCAGCGAAGGGAGGGAATTAGTTCCTAACCAGGAAGCCATCGGAGATAGTAGAGATGATCATGATAGTGGAAGCTTTGTGCCCAGTGGGAGCACACCTATAGAAGAACAAGACGATCAGATACGCCGTAGCAAATGTGGACACATGCCTCGTCGTCGATTTGAGATTGAAGAGGAAGCCCTTGTGTGCCAGCTTGCTGAAGATGATGAGCCTACTTCTGTTAAAGAAGTATTTACTTCATTTGCTAGTAATGAGTGGAAGGAAGCAATGCAAGATGAGATGGACTCTATGAGTAAGAATCAGGTTTGGGAACTTGTCGACCTCCCTCCAGGGCATAAGGCTATTGGAAATAAATGGATTTTCAAAGTCAAACGCAAGGCGGATGGATCAATCGACAAATATAAAGCACGACTTGTGGCGAAAGGATATACTCAAAAGGAAGGTATAGATTTCGATGAGACATTCTCCCCTGTGGTGAGATTCACATCGGTTCGCCTTATTCTAGCCATTGTTGCACATTTAGACTTAGAACTTTTTCAGATGGACGTTAAAACAACATTTCTCAATGGAGAACTAGACGAAGAAATTTATATGGTGCAACCAGAAGGTTTTGAGGCAAAGGGACAAGAGCGCAAAGTTTGCCGTCTCAAACGTTCCATTTATGGTCTCAAACAATCGTCTAGACAGTGGTATTTTAGATTTCATAAATCTATTATCTCATTTGGTTTTGAGATGATTGAAGAAGACCACTGTGTGTATGTTAAACGTACGGCGGAAAAGATTCTTATTTTGTCATTATATGTTGATGACATTTTATTGGTCGGAAATGACATGGAATCTATCGAAGCCACTAGAAAATGGTTGTCTTCTATCTTTGAGATAAAAGACATGGGTGAATCAAATTATGTGCTGGGAATAAAAATCACCAGAGATCGCTCAAATAAACTTCTGTGTTTGTCACAGGAGACTTATATAAATAAGATTCTTGAGCGATTTCGGATGCATTATTCCAAACCCATCGATACTCCAACTGATAAGAGTTGTGTTTTAAGTATAAGTCAATGTCCACAAACTGATAAGGAAAAGAATGAAATGTCTAAAGTGCCATATGCTGCTGCAATTGGAAGCCTAATGTATGCCATGTTATGTACACGGCCAGACATTAGCTTTGCGGTGGGCCTTGTTAGTCGTTATCAAAGTAATCCCAGTCTCATTCACTGAAAAGCAGTTAAGAGGATTTTTCGATATCTCCATGGTACTTCGGACCTTGTCTTATGTTACAAAGGAGGTGACTTAAGATTGAGAGGTTACAGCGATGCTGATTGGGCCAGTGATAAAGATGAGCGCAAATCCACCTCAGGCTATGTGTTTATGTTAGGTGGAGGGGCCATTTCTTGGTGTAGTAAGAAACAAACGTGTATCTCTTTATCCACCATGGAATCAGAATATGTGGCTTGTTCTGCTACATGTCAAGAGGCTGTTTGGTTGCAGAGTTTCCTACAGCGATTGGCCATGACACAATTGTCAAGGGAGGCGGTGGTGTTGTATGTTGATAGCACATCGGCCTTGGCCTATGCTAAGGATCCCAAATACCATGGGCGAACCAAACACATTGACATTCGTTATCACTACACTCGGGATTTAGTTGCAAAGGAGTTGGTGGTTCTCCAACACATTTCAACTGGCCATATGTTGGCCGATCCACTAACTAAACAAATCCCGAGGGAGGCTTTTGTAACCCATATTAGAAATATGGGATTGTGTAAATTGTAATGTGCACAATATTTATTGACAATTAAGTAATTATGTTTTCCTTCCTTATGTGTGTCTATGGTTGGAATACTTTACACATCAAGAAAAGTGTCACTAGGCTCTGAATGGACCCCCTCACACGGGTCATTCGCCTTGGCGCTAAGAAAGCGAGCAAGATGAGACAATTTTTATCTATGGCGCTATGAGAGCGAGCAAGATAAAAGTATATCTATGGCGCTATGAGAGCGAGCAAGATATTTTCTTTTTATTGTCGCCTTAAACTGAATTAAGATGAGATCCTTCTGGATCGATCACGGGATATGAGAATCAAATCCGTGAAGCCTTCATTAATCCGGTTGCAAGTTTTATGATAAGACGTCGTAAGACTCGGGTTAGCCGCAGTGGGAGTGGCTAGACTAAGAACCGTATGGTGTTTTTATTATGTTGTATGTGACATACCCATAATGATGGAAGAACACCGTAGCATGTGTATATACCACATGTGCGTAAAATGACCGTTGAAGAGAATGATGAATGAGATCTCTGTTTCATCATTGTGTGAGCTCTTGGATCACAATTTGTTGATCTATCTGTACCCTTAGGACTTGAGATCTATGTCATGAAAAGGAAGCTTGATGTCGCTACTTTAGCATGCTCCTTAGGGCTATGGTTGATACAGTCCAGCGGGACATGACTAGGAAAGTGGTCAAGACTAATTGAATTGACATGAGAACTCAAGAAAGACATCTAAATATTGCACCATGTTTTGTGGCTCACACCTCGAGGGACTATGTCGACTTAGTGGCGATAAAGTCGTGAACACAAAACGTTCAAGTTTTGACGTCGCCAGTTTTTAAGAGATCCAGGATGTCAAAGCTGGTGAATATTGAAGATATCTAGGGTACTACGGGATTCCTTTGGAGTATTGTGATATGTTAGTTTTAGTGATAACTTAATAGATCACTACTCATTTGTTGTGCTGACTCTTGTAAGGTCACTCACTCCATTCGTCGTATGTATGATTGAGAAGCAAGTGTCGAGCGATGAATTGCTCTTAGTGAGCAACTGACATTTTATTGTGCCCTCTGTGGGCAAGTGGGAGATGTTAATCGATGGCATGATACCATCGGTTGTTGGTTGCCCACGTGGGCATTGGCAACCTTTGGGAAGGAGACACAACCGATGTGCGGTTGTCTCCAGGAAGAGGAGGACTCTTCCTCCCTCCCAGGCGCATGCAAAGGGAGAGCGCTCTCTCTCTCTCTCTAGGACAGAAACCTGCGCAAGTCTCCCCTCTCTCTCTCTCACACACACACTCTTGTACGAGACTTCTCTCACGGGACATCACCACCGGATCCTGAGGATGTTTGGAGCGAGAAAACTACGAAGAAGACTCTTGTAGACTTCTTCTCGATCCTACGAGATTCCGCAACGCACGAGGTACACACCTCAATCAAGATCCAACATTGACTATCTCCAATTTTCTTTGTGGGATACCTCACCAGTATTCATGCTCCTATAAAGCTTATATGCATTATCTAAGGTTGTGGATGTGAATCAATGTGAAGAAGCAATTCCAGGTTACTTGTGCTTTTCTATGGATCTTTTGATTTTATTCTAATCGATTGTTCAATTTTTGTAGGAACTTGTTGCCAAAAGTACTGAATCTTCAGATCTCAACTTTTCACAATACAGTGACACCTTTTTTGAGGTAATTGCTATGGATTTGCAAATTACTTGTTGTTCATAACTTGTTCTTTTCTTCTCTAAAAGTCCATTCATTTTTTTTGTGCCGTGTGTGTCGCAATCTCCTTGCTACTTCACATGCTATATTTCTTTTGTCTGTGGCTTGCTGTGTAACTTTGTATGAAAGACAAAATGTAACATTTGGGGTTAAGGAAGAAACATTGACTTTGTCTCTACTAATTGTAAAAGTGGTACCTGGATCTTGTATCTCATTTGCTTAACATTGACTTTGTCTCTAGTGATTGTAAAAGTGGTCCGTGGATCTTGTATCTCATTTTCTTCCAAGTTTTATAACATAGTTTTGTGCGATAAATCTAAGTTACAAATTATGATCATTTAAAAGGAGCAATATCCACTGCCTTCGTTCTGCTTAATGAAACTACACTATTACCATGCAGCATAAAAAATAACATACCACAGACATTTGATTAGTTAACGCATGATAGTTTTATCCCCTTAAAAAACTCTACCCAGCCTTGTATAACTGATCTGGATTCAAGTACAGGAACAATATCCAACATTTAAATCCAAGTGCAGGGACTTTAGAAGACAAGTTTTATCAAGAAGTTCAACTTGCTTGGGAAAACTGTAATCAAAATCAAATATTTAAATTATTTGGTCCGGAAAGTTGTGTCTCTGGTTACATTTATTTGGGCAGATGCTTCATCTGCACAAGCTCCACAGTCTTCTGCATAGTCCTCACTGACAATGCAAAAATCTTCTCCCTAATCCGTTGAATGTGGGGCTTCTGGTTCTCCTACCTGTTCCGGGCAATTGACTGCAGTTTGACTGCTCTGGGATGTCCTTTTTGTAATAAATGGATGTTCCAGCATATAGCCCACTTTGATTGGCTGGCTGGAGGGGTGACATTAGTCAATATTTTCGTTTTACTATGTTTGATGGTACGCTGAATGCTATGCAAATTCAAATGAGTGCAGTACTGGAGCTAGTACAATTAATCTAACTTTTGATTTCATCCAAATATATACTTTGGAGCATTCTTTTCTTTTCTCAGTGCAATAATTTCCCATGCACCTTATAGAGAAGACTGGTAGGAGATATCAAGAAATCAAGGAACTCATAATTTGATCAGATATCCAGATTGGGTACCTGATCTCAATCAGATTATATCAGCTTGTCGAACAGAAGTGAGCCAATTCAGTTTGATGCTTTAGTAATCAAAAAGGATTTAAAGTAAATATGTATTTATGAGTATAAAGGTATTTATGCCTTCAAAATTCAATAAGATCATTGTTGAACCCTAAAAAGTTTGTGGGGGATATCTACGAAGGGAAATGTCGAAGGCCATTTATAATGATCCGATGGTCACTTAGGTAGCCCCATGGTTGCTTAAGGAATATTGGGTCCAAGTCCCTTTCAAAGGTGACTTGTGAGTGAAGCAAATATCATTATTACTTAGGTAACCCCATGGTTGCTTAGGTAATATTGGAACCAAATCCCTTTCAAATTAAGAAGAGGGAATTTATTCATCAAGTCGGCATCAAATCTCTCCAGTGAGGCAGAAGTTCAGGAAAGAACAGTGCTTCGAAGAGAATATATCGCGGAAGAAATTCGGCAGCACAAGGTCAATAAAACCAAGTTTGAAGAACAGTACAAAGAACACGTGTAGCAGAAAGCGCCAAGCACTTGCAAACTCAAGCCTTCGTTGCAAGATCTCCAAAGAAGAGGTGAAAATTTCACAGCATCAAACACCCTTTGTAAAAAGACCAGGGAGTGTATTTATAGAAAAAAAAAACCCATGTAAAAACCTAACCGATGGAAATCCCCATCGGTTAAGGGGGACCCCCCCCCTTAACTGATGGAACCTACCATCAGTTAAGGCCATCCTTAATAGATGGTAGTTCCATCCCTTAACCGATGGACTACCATCGGTTAAGGCCCCCCCCTCCTTAACCGATGGTAGCCACCATTGGTTAAGGAGGGACCCTCCTTAACTGATGGAAGGGTACCATCGGTTAAGGAAGGAGCCCTTAACCGATGGTACCCTACCATCAGTTAAGGAAGAAATCCTTAACCGATGGAAGGGTTCCATCGGTTAACTCTCTCTCCTCTCTCAAATGTAAGGGGCAAAACCCCTATAAATAGCCCATGTAGCCTTCATGTGAAGGATCCTTTTTTTTTGGATTCCGAAAAATTGGACGAAAATCTGAAGAAAAAAAGGCTCTCTGCAAAGAAGGTCTAGCTTGTTTATAAAGGTTCTTCCGCTCTGTGTGAAGGTATTTTCCCTCGGCAAAGGAAAGAGAGGTCGTCTCCCTCCGGCTACGAATTATTCTTAATCTCCCTTCATGTCGAGTTAGTCTCCATGGGGGGTTTTAAAATCTGAATGTAACCCATACCTCCACATCGAGCAAGTCTCTGTAGAGGTAAAAATTAAATTGTGCTCGTGTGCTTCGGGGTTTAAATATCTTCCATGTTGAGAGAGTCTCCATGGGTATAAGGTATTTAAACACCTTCGTGTTCTTGTGTTCTAAATGTTTCCATATCGAGCTAGTCTCCATGGGTATAAGAATTTAGGCACATATGTTCTTCCATCTCGTCGAACGAGTCTCTGAGAAGGGTAAGTTTTTGTGCTCATATATATATGTTTTCTAAGGAAACTCTGCCCAAGCGGAGGTTCTGCTCGAAAATATATTCATATGTTCACAAATAATATGTTCATATGTATATGTTTTCTAAAGGGAACTCTCCCCAAGTGGAGGTTCTGCTAAAAAACACACTCATATGTTCACAAATAACATGCTCATATGTATATGTTTTCTAAGGAAACTCTACCCAAGCAGAGGTTCTGCCCGAAAACATACTCATATGTTCACAAAGTATATGTCCATATGCACATATTTTTGGGGAAACTCCGCCCATAGAGAGACTCTGCCCTAAAATAATACGGTCATATGTTCATCAAATAAATGTGTTCGGCAACTCTGCCCAAATGCAATATATTCAAATACCAAATAAACTCATGAGTATACATCCACTTGTTTCTCAAATTACATGCTAAACTCGTAAATGGAGTTCATACTCTTTTTAAAATAAAAATCCCTTTTCAAAGTAAATCTATTTTGTCTGATAAAAAAAACATAAAACACCGTGTTATTATTTTCTAGAAAAATGCAAAACCTCTCGACTTTTCAAAGCTAGTTCTCATTAATAACTTTCCAATGTCTAGTTACAACCACTAATATCAGAGCCAATCTATAGGGCCCAATTACATTGAAATCAAAGTAAAAGACTAAACTAACACTCTAATCATAATACTAAGACACTAGGGTACTCATGACTTCACTCCTGGTCGTTCCCATCCTCTTGAGTGTATAGTTCATCCTCGGTCTCACCTGAGAACACAACGACAAATAACGCAGGGTGAGCAATAACACCCAGTAGGACTTAAATCTCAATAGTCAAGCAGGCTTTAAATGATTAATGCATTAAAAGGCAGAGTAACTAATGATAGAGTGAGAGAGTCAAGCAAAAGATAGCAGAATAGCATGTGAACGAAATAGCACAACTTTCCAAAAATAGCACAAGAGTCGAGTATAGCACAATTAGCAAGATGGCCATAGCACAATTAGCACAAAGTATAGCAATAGCACAACGAGTATAGCATAGCACTTTGTTGTCAATGGACAACGAGAGAATATAGCACTTTTGATTGTCATTTAGATAGTCGAGAAAAATAGCACTAGAGTGTAATGTCAAACGCTCTGATCATTTAACTCTCATGGGCACTAGCACTTTCGGGCGGACATCCCAGGACCAGATCGGGCCCTTTATATATTGCCATGCATTGGTTATATTGTTTATCTTTAGACAATCAGTCAATGGCCAATATAGAGTACCAAGAAATAGATGAGACCACTAGATGAATAGATGAGATAGTAGAGTGAACGTGAATAGACGAGCGAGTAGAGTATAGATGAGAACTAGTGGTCAATTGCACATGAAATGTCGAGTAACGAGCGATTGTAGCAGTTGCACAACACGCGCGTTTGGTGTTGGCAGTCAAGTGGAATACACAACCCTTCCGCTGGCCTTGTTATACACAGGTCCAGAGGTCCGACGTGATTCAAGATAAGAGTGAACTTCTAATAGCCGTTTGGATCATGTTGATCCCTAGAGGGTATCATAGGTGTTAGGGTACAACTGGCTCGTCGACCATGTGGGAATCCATGGACAGAGGAGACTTACAGAGGCCTTGAACAAGGATTCACTAGTCCGGCAGAAGGAGTATCCAACGGAGAGTTCGTCCAAGTCAAGAGAGAGTGTGTATATAGAAACAAGTGCTCGACGTTCTAGAGGAATTCTAGAATAGTCGAGCGTCGATAACGATATTCCCAAAACAACGCGAGAAAATGTAGACAAGTCTTATTTAAAGTAGGGCAATTTAATTACATAAATTACTAGATGTATTATGATATATTTACATGCCAAGTTAGGCTATATTTGGATGGTTCAATGTGTGTGCAAGTGTTATGAGAAAATCATGGACAAGATAGATCATGTGATTAACTTGAATTAATTTAAAATATATTCAATACTTACAACTTCATTTTTCTATGTACAAGATAGTTAATAGGACATGGGGTGACTGTATAACAATAAGACTTGCAAAAAGTTGGGTTTTCATACAAAAAACCAGAATGCAACACACCCTTGTAAGGGTCGCGACGGGGTTCAGATAGAATGCAACAGGTCTTCTGAGGATCGCGACAGACCTGTCTGCTCAGGCGGCCAGAACGCGACAGGGCACCCTGTCGCGATCAGATCGTGATAGGTTACTGTGTCGTGACGGCCCTGAGAACGCAGCCTATCGGCTCGTCGCGTTCTCAAGTCTTGCGCCTGAGTCAAGCAGGAAAAAGGACAGAGCCTCGGATTGTGGGCCAACTTTCTATCTTTTGACGCATGGTCATTTAGAAAAGCATAACTAATTGTATAGTCGATTAAAAATCATGAAACAAGTTGCATATTGATCTAGACATACATGAGTACTTACAGTAAATAGGAATTTGAAAATAGATAGAGTTTCGACATGCTTTATTCAAGTCAAACATGGAGTACATGACACAGTGAGCAGTTAAGATGAGAGAATTAATTCACAAAGTAGGGTGGATGAAAATTAGGGCTTTCAGGGGAAAAAGTTGCCTAACATGCATCAGTTCTTTTAGTAAAAATCTCATGGCATGAGGATGAGTATGCATGAAGATATGAATTTAAGAAGAGGGTTCGGGGTCATGGTGTTTATAGAATTTCAAAAATTAAGAACAAAAGATTTGCTCGATGGAAAAATAGGAGACAAGAGGGCTTTGAATCCTGAGGTTTAGATCAACCTACAGACGAAATGGATTTAATTTTGCTCGTGAGAATGCCTACCTTTGGTCGATTTCCTCTTCTAGGGCTAGAACTTGAAGAACGAGAGAGAGAGCTTGAGAGAGGCTTCTTCCCACGAAATCTCCTCCTCCTTGGCCTCTCCTCCTGGTCCAGCAACCCTTGGGTACAAGCTAGGGCCGGCCATGGGGGTTTTAAGAGAGTATTTATGTCTCTTTGGTTTCTATTTCCTAATAGAACTCTAACTCCTATTTAATTCCGAGATTTCCTATTTCTCTCCTCTTTCTAAGTATGTCAACTCCAATTTGGGTTAGGTTGGGACCCAAATTCGTGGCAACCTACTAGGGTAGGTTTAGGAATCCAAATGCAACCCAAACTTTTTATTTAATGCATTAAATACCTCTTTTCTATTTAAGTAATAATTAAGTTACGAATTTAAGATATTTTCCTATTAATCCCCTTTTAAAAATCCTTATTTTGGCCTGTAAATTTCTAATGGGTCTATTTAATAAAGTCCATTACTTCTTTTTATTTAATGAGTTTTATTTAATTCTCTTTTATTTGATTTTCTAATTACTTTTATTTTTTATTATTATTAAATTTTTTATTTTTTGAAAAATCCAGGTTGCTACAACCTACTACACAGTTTTAACACTCGAAGCAAACTGGTACTATCTCTATGGTTGGAACACTCTCATCACTCTAATGCATGCTCATCTTAGCCCTGGCCTTCTCCTTCTTCTTCTTCATTGTCTCCTATGAGGTTGAAAGTAGGGAATGAGCAAACTAGCCCAGTAGGATTTATATCTCAATGTGCGGACAATGATATAAGTGATTAACATTTTAAGAACTAGGTAAGCATGATTATCAAGATATGCATGAAACGATAAAACTCATTAAACACGATGCATGAGCAAGATAGATAAGCAGTAATGATAGAGTAAGAATAGGAATAAGATAACAAGATTGAACTAGCAATAGATCACTTGGCACAAGCACAAACGCAAGATATCAATAATTACAATAATTGCAGGATGGCCATATCACGCAAGTAAGCAAGCACGAGCACGATCATGTAACACTAATCAAGCCCGTAGACACTAATGTACACCAAGGAAATATCCACCTTGAAATGCACACTAAGACACGTGTATGTGGTTATTGTATTTAGCATTCAACACACAAGTACTCCCAGCGCAGATGCAATGCCATTAATCATTATACCCCATGGTTAACAGTATATTTATGACTCTCCGTCATTGGGGCTAGACTAGAGCCTTTGGACACTCTCCGTACCCGATCTGCATCTCACTATTTTCAAATGTAGATACCCACAGTCATTCATGGCCAATAAGAGTTTCAAGAGGTACTCACTGGTAATAGGTAATATCATGTTCATGATGATGATGATGTCAAGAAATAACAAGTCATGTGAACATGATTTCATGATAATAGTAAACAAAGATAATCTTGACAGCATAACTGTAGGATTTACGCTTTAGTTAACTCTTTATATTAATGGCTTAAGTCAAGGTAATAATCACACTCACGAGAACAAGATAAGAGAGGAAGTAACATGATGACATGGTATTTAAACATGAGCTTAACTTGACATGATTTGCAGTATTTTAAGATGACATTCTTTCACTTTAACAAGCTAGAACAGAAAGATGGTCAATCAATAATTTGCTAGAATCAGATCAGGTCATTAAAGAGTAAATAGAATAAACTTTCATGTAGTTATGGCTTTTTCATGGGTTATCAGGTTTTAAGCCACTGGACAGACTGTACATACATAACATAACCATGACATGTAAACTTCATGCTTAGACAGAGCAGAACAACTCTCTGGTAGGTTCTTTAAATCGCGATGGACACAGTGGTCTTTATTTAGAAAGTTTAAAACAGTTAAAACATGGGTTCGGACAGTCTTCTAAATTGCGACGGGTCTAATGGTCGCGTTTAGAGACAGTCGATACAGCTAATCGATTGAGGACAGAAAGACGATGGTTAGGCCTGTCGCCTTTTCCAACAGGAATCGATGTGGAAACGATTACCGCCGGAATCGATGTCGGAACGGTTACACAGGAGTCGATATCAGAACGATTCATGAAGGAGTCGATGCTACAATAGGAGTCGATGTTGTAACGACTTCCACAGGAGTCGATGTTGTAACGACTGCCACAAGAGTCGATGTGTAACGACTTCCACATGAGTCAATGTGAGAGCAAATCGATGTGGAAGCAAGTCGTTGTAAGAGCAAGTCGATGTGAGAGCAAGTCGATGTAAGAGCAACTCGTTGTGGGAACAAGTTGATGTAAGAGCAAGTCGATGTGGGATCAATTTCGACCCAAATCGATGTGAGATTGATCACGACCCGAATCGATGGGGGATCAGTTATGATCCGAATCGATGTGAGATCGATCACGACCCAAATCGATGTGGGGTCATTTATGACCTGTATCGATGTGGGATCGGTTACGACCCGAATCAATGTGGGATCGGTTATGACCCTCCAAAACCCAGAAAAATACTTCAATCATTCATGACAGACTTAGAACTCGAAATACAGAGATCTTTGGATAAAACTCTGAACATGAAAAGTGTCGAGGACAACAAGTAAAAGAGAACCACGGTTTTAGTTAATTTGGCCTCGATTTGCATGCAACACAATAAGAACTCATGGAGCCTTAATCTTGCACGACTCTTTGAAGACACTTATATCTCAACAACGAGGGTTCCTGGGACGAAACTATGAACATGAAACTTGTTGGGTACGAGGAAAAGAAGAGAATTATGGTTTTGGTTGCACAAAATTAGGCCTTGGGATGCATGAGAACAACATGAACATAAGCACCCTGAACATGCATGACTTTAGGAAACACTTAATACACCATGCACACTCGATAAAACTTAGGGAAAACAGATGCATATGGAAGTAGACTTGATGAACTATAACATGGTTTAGGATTCATTCATGTTTGGCCCAAAATAACCTACCTTTGGTCAATGCTAAGTAAGATCTCCTGCAAGGCGATGCAGAACGACCATAGGGAAAAAGGCTCCGGTTGTGGGCGATCTCCTCCTCCTCTGGTGCTCTAACCCTCCTTCACATGATCCCCACTAATGATAAACTCACCTCCAAGGGTCTTGGGAAGAGTATTTATAGTGTTAAGGTAGTTTTTGGAGTCCTGATGTGTATAGGAAAGAACGGTTGCGTCTTTGGGTTGGCCTTTCCAGGTTTTGATGATTCTCATCCCCAAAAGAGTGTATTGGCCATTAGAAAACTCTCTAGTATGGTTAGGCACAAATTTGGGTTACCATGTAAGGCTACTTGCCTTGGGATTCGCCCTAACTGCCTCATCCTATTTTCTGCTCAGTTAGGGTTGCTTATTTTCTAGTGTATTTTCTTGCTTGGTTTTATTCTTGGGCCAGAAATTGTCCATTGACCCAAATCGGATAATGGGTTATTGATGCATGTTGTTTGAAGTCCCCCATCATTTTTATTTGATTTATGGTCACGTTATATGCTCATGATATTGGTTTTCATTATTTCGATAGTATGAAAATTACTAATTTTATTTATTTCTTATTTTTAATTTACTGAACTTTTCGGGGTGTTACATTCAGCCAATTATGGAAACCTCCTCAAGTGCGAGGACAACCTCCCTTCTCCAAGAAAGATACAAGAGGGCTAGGCTATGATACCAAGGCCTTCTTCACAGTCAATATTGTTGGACTATTTCCAGAGACCTACAATCCAGAAAGCAGCCAAGGGTCCTCTAGCTCCAACTCTCAGGAAGATATCACCTCTTCCAAAAAAGAGCTATCAAATGAAGAATCGCCAAAACAATCTGGAAGACAAGCTTCACCAACAAATCCTAAAGAGATAAATGACTACAAGGTCTATGTCACCAATTCTCATGACGAAGAAGACTTTGTGGATCTGCAACCAGCTCCTCAGGAATTTGAAGATGGCAGACAAGCCACAGTTGATGAATTGGTTGAACTCAATCTTAGTGATCAAGAAAACCCCCGACCAATCTTCATCAGTGCCCTTCTTGATGAACAAGAAAGGCAGTCTTACAAAATCCTCCTGTTGGAATTCCAAGATTGTTTTGCTTGGAATTACAAAGAAATGCCCGGGCTGGAGCCATCAGTCGTCGAGCATGAATTATATATACTCCATACAGCCAAGCCTGTTAAACAGCCTCAAAGGCGCATGCGGCATGAGCTGGAGCTTAAAGTAAATGCTGAAGTCGACAACTCTCTGAAGTAGACTTCATCGAGCCATGCATATATCCAATTTGGCTTTGTTGGATCGCAAATGCAGTGAAATGGCAAATATAGAAGGGGGGTTGAATAGATTTACAGTGGAAACTTTATACAATTAAAAATATGTCAGATTAAAAATCTCTATTCAAATAGGTACCCACTGATTTGATTAACTTATAGGAATCTAAAGCACATTAGATCATCTATCTATAAGTGTGTGAGTGCTTAGAAGGTGATCAAAATCCTATGCAAGCATTCTAGTGGAAAATCAATACATCAAACCACTACACAGGATATTTTTAAGGCGGTTCGGCTCCCAGACGGAGACCTATGTCCACTCCTCACTCAAACCAAGTGAGGCTTCACTAAACCGATGATTCACAACTTCAAACACCTGCTGACTCACAGCTTGAACGTTGACTCACAGCTTGCAAATCGCTGATTACACAGCTTATCCGCTGATTCACAGCTTCAAGGTCAGATAGACCTTCTCAATCCACACACACACAGTATGGGATGAACACTCCTATCACCAGTAGGAGCACTCAATAAGTTCTGAGTAAAGTTTAAAAGTGAAAAATAAATTCACATGAAGATCAGAGTTAAGAGAGACAAATCTTCAAACACCAGTCCTTCGACTTTGCCCAATTTTCTCTGGACTTATGAATTTGAACTCTAAATCTTTAGATCTTGAGGGTTGAAGTTCTGCTTCAGATCATATTGCACAAATGCATCATCTGGTTGTGCTTCTCAACCAATTTAATCTGAACTCCTTCAAATCAGCCTCAATTCACTATACTTTGTTTCAGATCTGATTTACAGAGAATTCAGATCTGAGTTGTTGCTCTTGAGTTCTTCCACAGATGCTGAGCTTCATGCTTCTGTCCTTGCACAAACTTCCTCTTCCACCTTCCTTCAGATCTGCTTGATCTTCTCAGCTCAGCTGCTTCTCTTTTGCATGATTCACGATGCCCTATTTTCAAATCTGCTGCCTGCACGATTCCTTCTTCTTCCTTTGTTTCTTTTCTTCTTGATCTGCTCCTCTTTTAGCACTCCAGAGCTTTCTCTCACTGCTTGGCCTTGATCCCTACGTCCTCTTGGATGGAATCGATGGATGGCTGTAGGGGATGGCTGCTTCAGATGAGATGGAGGCTTATATAGCCATTGTGCAGTCCCATGAACGTGAGAAAGGTGTGCACAAAAACCTAGAGTGCACCCAAGGCTGCCACGTGTCCAAAAAGGCCTTTACCTCATTGCCACTTGGATGAAAGGGCAATTTGGTAATTATAGAATCTCCCATAAAGATCTCAGAAAGAGATCACAGGCGCTAGATTTTATGCTCTACATAATTCTGGGTTTACAGAAAAAGAGAGTCGACCTACATTTCCATAGAGTCGACACTACTGATCAAAAATTCCAATTTCCCTTTACTAGCAGAACTATAGTGTCGACCTGATAGATCACTAGTGTCGACCTGATCACCAGGTAGAGTCGACCTGATCAACAGACAGAGTCGACCTCCTGTGAATTCCTCCAAAACTGGTTCACTGGATGGATGCTAGTGTCGACCTCATCTCCAACTAGAGTCGACACTACAGACCAATTACTCTTCAGAAACTTGCTGAGCAGACTATGAGAGTCGACCTGCCTGTCAACTAGAGTCGACCTGACAGAACTAGTGTCGACCTATCTTTCAACTAGAGTTGACACTATTTTGACAAAACTTTGTAAACCTGTAAATATAAAGAGTGGACCATCAAAACATGTCATTATCAGTAAAATATGAAATATTAAGCATTAAAAACATGTTGTTTAGTTATCATGTAATATGTGCAATATGTCATCATCAAAATCAAAGTATGAGTGTTTGGACATCATTCACAACTAAATGTTGTAGTCATCATTAAAATCAAAGTATGAGAGTGTAGACGTCATCAATATGTCATCATCAAAACACACAACTTAACAACCTCCCCCTTTTTGATGATGACAAAACATGACAACATTCTTCAAACAACATTCTTAAAAACATGACAACATTCTTTCACAGAATAACATTCTCTCCCCCTTTATTCAGGAACTTTGAATTTGTCAACATTCTCTCCCCCTTTTTGACAACATCAAAAAGATTGAAAGGCACATGCAATGCAATTTGAATCTCTCCCCTTTTTAAGTTTTCGCCCATTAAAACAAATAGCCCTCAAGATCAAGAATATGACTAGAGGTCTCATAAATCTCACAAATATGCAAAATTCTCCCCCTAAGTGAAACAACTCTCCCCCTTTGACAATATTGGAGTTGTCCACTGCCAACTGAATATGGATCAATAGAAATGATGTGAAACCAATCGAAGTGATGAAACCAATTGATTGGGACATAAAATCATAGATCAATAAAAAAGTTGCTCCCCCTAAACAAGAGACTTTATTGCAAGGAGCACAAATAATGATTTTGAAGGGGTCATGAAGGTATCAAGGTACACAATGATTTTAGTATATGAAAAATAATATAATTGTACCTTTCATATTGTGCAGCAAGGGTTAAAAATAAAGATGATTTTTATTGAGTTCTTATGTCAGTTCTTTATCATCAAAAATCACTTCAAAAATTTTATTTACAAATGTGACATGATTTTTGTGACCTAAATTGAGTTGTCAAGAGTGTATATCATTAGAAAATCAAAGTTTTGATCTTAACACAATGTAGAATAATAATTTAACATTCTTGAACAACATGAATTCTATTTTAGGTTAGCTGCACTTTGTACTTCTTTTTCTTTTTCTATTTATTTCTTTCATTTGAGATATTTCAGGAAATTTAGCAAAGAAGATTAAATTCATACTTTTCTGTGCAAGCACACACACTTACCCAGTAAAAGAGTGCCTGACTACTAGGCATGTTAATCATTTGTTTGTTTCTTTTTGAACAGAGATAACTTAGCAACACCTTTTGACTCAAGTACAACCACGTCTCAGGTGGAATAAACTGGTTACTTAGTTTACTAATCATTGCTTTGAAATTTTCCTTAAAATCTTTCTTTTTCCTGAAAATTTTCTTTCAGAACTTTCATTACTTTTCATTAGGTGACAAGTAGCTTTTCCTTTAATAAATCATGGTCTTGAGTTGTTAAGATATCATTCTTAACATTTGTTAAAACCAAAAACTTTAGAATTTCTTGTGATATAAAACTCAAGACTACTCAAGTGTCTACTTAAAGTGTTTTTCAAAAAAAAAATATAATAAGATTTGAGGATAAAGATAGACACATTACTCGTAATCTTATTTTTCATCTTCATGTTTAATCCAAGAGCACAAATATTTCAGATATTTAAAAATTTTATTTCTCATATAAAAATATCAATGGAACCTTGAATAGATTTGAATGAAACATGAAGAGATCAAGAATAAGTCAAGAGTTGATTCTGTGATTGAATCCTTCACACAGAGCAGAGATGTGTGAGTTCATTCCAAATGAGAGCAAAAGTATAAGAAATTATGATAAATATCATTCAAAGTGTTGATGATTGAGACTCAAGAGAGTGAACATGATTGTTTTACTTCATGCAATATGAACATCAACAAAACACCACAATATTTCAGAATTTTAGATAATTTGCCCTCTATTCATCATTTAAGACAGATTCAAGAATAGCATTTCTAAATACAAACTTGAAGAAGTTGTGTCGACACATGATCTTCAGTGTGTCGACACATGACATTGAAAAACTCATTCAGAATGTAGCAGCAAGAACATTTTTGCACTTTTTCAAATTTTCTCCCCCTTAACATGTGCATGGAATGAAAAAGTTTGCAATCAATTCATACATGATTATGCACACAATTAGTTTTATGCAAAACATGACTTTTGGTACTTGGCAGAGTATTTTACTCACGCATAATGATAGTTTTCAGACAAGCATAACTTGTCCTTCCACATTTCACCATTTGATATACCAAGAAGTCACAGGGAGATAACATGCACTACAAATCATGGGTAAATTCATACAAGCAAGTTGATACAGCCATGATACCCATTGCTAAGATGAATTATTGTTGGGAGCAGCAATAAAACACACTTTTCATTGTTCAGATAAAAATCTAAAAAGTTATTCCAACTCAAGCAATTCAATTCTAAAATGATATGAGATTTTACTTGAACAATCTTCATTTCTTTTTCAAAGATTTTACCTGTGTTCTCCAACTTTTCTTGCCTTGCATAGCCATTAACTTGATTCTGGATGGAAAGATATGGCTACAAGGCTCATTAGCTTGCTGATCAAGCTACTTTTGGGACCCACACTTACTTGGGTCCTGCAATGAAATCAATATTAGAATGCAACAATGATTTCTGAATCCAAAGGAATTTTATTTTTGATATGGATGTATTTCTTTCATTAATAGAACTATGAGTAGCATTAGTTCCAGATTTTCTATTTGTCTTGCTCAGTGCATCTATGTTTTCATGAGATCTTATAATTTTTGGATTTTTGGCATGGAAAGCAGAGGACTTATTTTGTGCAGCAGTTCTATTCTTATGTACATGGAATTTCTGAGTATTTTCAGCATGAACATGATTTTTATTCCTATGTACATGAGCATGTGTATGAGCATGAGGCTTGGAAGCATGCACAAAAAGATCATCTCTGTACCAACAGTTCCTAGAGATATGACCAAATTTATGACATGTAAAACATTGGACTGGTTTGATATGTTTATAGAAACTTTAATTTTTATTCCAGCAATGCTTGGCGAGATGACCAGATTTGTTGCAATTGAAACAAGTTTGAGAATTCCTTACCTGGTACTTACCTTGGCATGAGTACATATGCTGGAACCCCATTTTCCTTTGAGGAGCCTTAACCTTTTGGTAGCTTCCAACATGATGTGGATTTGAAGCTTGCCTTGGAGCACTTTGAGTTGATGAAGAAGGTTAGGAACCTTTGTAGAAACTTGTTTGTTTTTCAATTTTCTATTTCTGGTTTTCAGAAAACACATGTTTCTTTTTATTTGCTGTGTTTTTCTTCATTTTCTCTTTTTGTTTCTGAGCATTTTTCTGAATAGGAACTTTCACTAGTTTTTCATTTGATGAAATGAAGTTCTTGTTAGCAACAGTTTTGATCAATTCAGAAACTTTTACTTTCTCCAAAGCAGTAAAGAGCTCATTTTTCATCTTTTCCTTTTCAGCTCTTAATGCAGCAATTTCTTTTTCCAAAATTTGAAGTTTGCTTAGTATGACATTAAAACCATTTTTCATCTTCTTCTTTTAATTTTCAAATTGAGCAATTTGTTTTTCCAAATCAGCACTTTTATTACTTAAATTGCTACAGTCATTGTCCAAAGGTTTGTCATGCAACATGCATTCAATCTTCTTTTTCAGATGATGATTTTCTTCAACCAATTGTTTAAGTTTGCCATTTACTTGATGATCATGAGCCATGTTAGCTATTTGTTTCTTTAATTGTTCAATTTCAGATTTTAAATTTTCATTTTCTTTTGAAATGGTTTGTGAACTTTCCAACATGGTTTCATTTGACATAATTTCAAGTTTTAGAAGCTTACTTTCAGATTTCATTTTATTTATTCTTTTACACAAATGTTCACAAAGATTTTTCAATTCATCATAAGATAATTCTTCATCATCACTGTCAGAACATGAATTCAGAAAATTATTGGTATTTACTGAATCATTGGAGCTCTCCCTGGCCATCAAGCATATTTTGCTTCCATCCTCATCATCTTCTGAATTTTCTTCTTCCTCATCCTCTTCTTCTTCACTCCAAGTTCCTATCATAGCTCTGAGCTTATTTTTCTTCCACTTGGGTTGAATCTTATTCTGAGCATCCGGGCATTCTGGTTTGACATGCCATGGTTTCCTGCAATTCTAACAAACAACTCTGTTAGAACTTTTGTTAGCAAATTGTTTCTGTTTGGAACAGTTGTCAACCTGAGGTCTTCTTGTAAGAAAATCTTTACCTTCTTTTCTTAAAAACTTTCTGAATTTTCTTTTGAGCAGGGCAGATTCAGTTGAGTCATTTCCTGAGCTTGAAAATTCTTCTTCCTCAGTTGATTCTCTCACACTAGGACTTGCTTTAAGTGCTAGTGACTTCTTTTTCTTAACATCGTCATTTGTCCTTTTCAAACCCAATTCATATGTCATTAAAGAACCAATCAATTGGTCAACAGTAGTAGTAGACAGATTTCTGGACTCTTCAACTACAGTAGCCTTTGTATGCCAAATGGGAGTCAAGGATCTAAGAATTTTTCTGACAAGTTCATATTCAGTATATGTTTTTCCTAGACTCTTCAAGCCATTTGTCAACAGAGTCAACCTACCGTACATCTCTGAGATGGTTTCATCATTTTCCATTTTAAAGGCTTCATACTCAGAAATTAACATGTTGGCTTTGGTTTCTTTTACCTCATAAGTACCTTCGTAGATTACCATTAGACGATCCCATACTTCTTTGGCAGTGGCACATGAGGAAACTCTTGAAAACTCCATTGGGTGAAGGGAGCAGTGCATGATGTTCATTGCACTCCAGTTAGCATATGATTTTTTGATTTGCTATGTTGTCCATCTTTCTTCATCCTCCAGAAGCTCATATAGTCCACTATTAACCACCTTCCAGATTTGATGATTCTGGGCTCTTAAGAAGACCTGCATACGAGTTTTTCAGTAAGTATAATTTGATCCATCAAAATAAGAAGGTCTATACATAGAGTGCCCTTCTGGCATATATCCCCTTAGATCCATTTCACCTGTACTCTTCGGGTTGTTAGACCACAAGAGTGGAGAGCCTAGGCTCTGATACCAATTGTTAGATCGTAGATGTAATGAAATGGCAAATATATAAGGGTGGTTGAATAGATTTGCAGCGGAAATTTTATACAATAAAAAATATGTCAGATTAAAAATCTCTATTCAAATAGGTACCCACTGATTTGATTAACTTATAGGAATCTAAAGCACATTAGATCATCTATCTATAAGTGTGTGAGTGCATAGAAGGTGATCAAAATCCTATGCAAGCATTCTAGTGGAAAATCAATACATTAAACCACTGCACAGGATATTTTTAAGGTGGTTCGGCTCCTAGACAGAGACCTACGTCCACCCCTCACTCAAACCAAGTTAGGCTTCACTAAACCGTTGATTCACAGCTTATCTGTTGATTCACAGCTTCAAGGTCAGATAGACCTTCTCAATCCACACACACACAGTATGGGATGAACACTCCTATCACCAGTAGAAGCACTCAATAAGTTTTGAGTAAAGTTTAAAAGTGAAAAATAAATTCACATGAAGATCAGAGTTAAGAGAGACAAATCTTCAAACACCAGTCCTTCGACTTTGCCCAATTTCCTCTGGACTGATGAATTTGAACACTAAATCTTCAGATCTTGAGGGTTGAGGTTCTGCTTCAGATCATATTGCACAAACGCATCATCTAGTTGTGCTTCTCAACCAATTTGATCTGAACTCCTTCAAATCAACCTCAATTCACTATACTCTGTTTTGGATCTGATTTACACATAATTCAGATCTGAGTTGTTGCTCTTGAGTTCTTCCACAGATGCTGAGCTTCGTGCTTCTACTCTTGCACAAACTTCCTCTTCCACCTTCCTTCAAATCTGCTTGATCTTCTCAGCTCTGCTGCTTCTCTTTTGTATGATTCATGATGCTCTGTTTTCAGATCTGCTGCCTACACGATTCCTTCTTCTTCCTTTGCTGCTTTTCTTCTTGATATGCTCCTCTTTCAGCACTCCAGAGCTTTCTCTCACTGCTTGGCCTTGATCCCCACGTCCTCTTGGATGGAATCGATGGATGGCTGGAGGGGATGGCTGCTTCAGATAAGATGGTAGCCACTGTGCAATCCCATGAACGTGAGAAAGGTGTGCACAAAAAACTAGAGTGAACCAAGGCTGCCATGTGTCCAAAAAGGCCTTTACCTCATTGCCACTTGGATGAAAGGGCAATTTGGTAATTATGGAATCTCCCATAAAGATCTCAGAAAGAGATCACAGCCGCTGGATTTTATGCTCTGCACAATTCTGGGTTTACAGAAAAAGAGAGTCGACCTACATTTCCATAGAGTCGACACTACTGATCAGAAATTCCAATTTCCCTTTACTGGCAGAACTCTAGTGTCGACCTGACAGATCACTAGTGTCGACCTGATCACCAGGTAGAGTCGACCTGATCAATAGACAGAGTCGACCTCTTGTGAATTCCTCCAAAACTGGTTCACTGGATGGATGCTAGTGTCGACCTCATCTCCAACTAGAGTCGACACTACAGACCAATTACTCTTCAGAAACTTGCTGAGCAAACTATGAAAGTCGACCTACCTGTCAACTAGAGTCGACCTGACAGAGCTAGTGTCGACCTATCTTTCAGCTAGAGTCGACACTATTTTGACAAAAATTTGTAAACCTGTAAATATAAAGAGTGGACCATCAAAACATGTCATTATCAGTAAAATATGAAATATTAAGCATAAAAAACATGTTGTTTAATTATCATTGTAATACGTGCAATATGTCATCATCAAAATTAAAGTATGAGTGTTTGGACATCATTCACAACCAAATGTTGTAGTCATCATTAAAATCAAAGTATGAGAGTGTAGACATCATCAATATGTTATCATCAAAACACACAACTTAACAGGCTCGCCAACATTGTTCCAGTAAAGAAGAAGAATGGCCATGTCTGCATCTGTATTGATTACAGGGACTTGAACAAAGCATGTCCCAAAGATGATTTCCCAGTTCCAATTATAGAAACCATGGTGGCTATGACCACCAGCCATGAAGCATTATCCTTTATGGACGAATCTTCAGGTTATAACCAGATCCGCATGGCAATCAAAAAAAAAAATCATACTGCTTTCAGATCACCCAAAGGGATCTTCAACTACAAAAGAATGCCCTTCAGATTGAAGAATGCAGGAGCCACATATCAAAGAGCAATGAAAAAAATATTTGATGAAATGCTCCATGATGTGGTCGAATGCTATGTGGATGACTTAGTCGTCAAAACCAAAAAATAGGAGGATCATTTATCCGATCTCCGTCGTGTCCTTGAAAGACTTCGTCAATACAAATTGAAGATGAATCCTATGAAGTGTGCCTTCGGGGTCTTAAGCGGCAAATTTCAGGTTTCGTCGTCAAATATCGGGGATTGAAATAGACCCTGACAGAATCAAGGCGATCCAGCAATTGCCGCCTCCTCAAAATTTGATCGAGCTAAGGTCATTCCAAGGAAAACTAGCCTATATTAGGCAGTTCATCTCCAATCTCTCAGAAAAGTGTGCGCCCTTCGGCAAATTAATGAAGAAGGATGCTCCTTTTATCTGGGATCAAGAATGCCAAGATGCCTTCAAGCAAATAAAAGAATATCTACTCACTCCACCAGTATTGGGAGCACCAATTGGTGGAAAACCTCACATACTCTATATTGTAGCTATGGACACCTCTTTGGGAGCCCTATTAGCACAAATGAATGAAGAAGGCAAGGAGCAACCTTTGTACTATCTCAGCAGAAAGCTGATCGGTCCGGAACTCCGATATGCTCCAATGGAGAAAGTTTGCCTAGCATTGGTATTCACCGTCAAGAAATTAAGGCATTACCTGCTGGCTCGTGAAGTAAAACTCATCTCAAAGTATGATCCTCTCAAATATCTGTTAAGGCAACCCATATTGTCAGGAAGACTCGGGAAATGGGCCTTACTTCTTATGGAATTTGACATCACTTACATCCCACGAAGGGCAATCAAAGGGCAAGGCTTAGCTGAATTCTTGGCTGCACATCCAGTGCCAGAGGATTCACCCTTGTCTGTTGAACTTCTAGAAGAAGAAACTCTCTCTCCTACAAATGAGAGGCAGAATCAAAATGAAAAAAAAATCCAAATCCCGAGGAAGTTATCACATTTGAATTACCTTATTGAGAATTATATTTTGATGGAGCTTCTGGACTCTCCATTTCACAAACGGATCCGTCAGTCTCACTACTGGAGCAAGTATCGTCTTAGTTACTACCCAAGGGGGAATCTTATATAATTCCTGTGCTCTTATGAAACCATTAACCAACAATGAAGCTGAGTATGAGGCTCTAATCATTGGACTCTAGCTGGCTCTTGAAATAGGCATTAAAAGCATACAAGTCTATGGTGACTCACAGCTAGTCATCCGACAAGTGTTGGGCTAGTATGAAGTTCGTAAACAACAATTGATTCCATACCATGCTACAGTTATGGAACTCAAAGAAAAGTTTCACTTCTTTGATATAGCCCATGTGCCAAGAAGTGAGAATTCTCAGGTAGATGCTTTAGCCAAATTGGCCTCTGCCATAAAACTACCTCCCGAAGGAGAACTGGACATAATTTTCTGACATAGAAGACTCATGCCAAGTGTTCTCAACAGTGAGTCCAATTTCACAATTGAGGAAGTACATACTGCAGAAGAAAGTGCAGAAAATGCAGCAAATCAATCTGAAGATTGGCGCGAGCTGATTATCAAAATCAAGAAAGCTTGGCTCCCTTCTAATCGAGTTCAGAAAATCCAACTCTTGCGTAGGGCTACATCATATCAGCTGATAGGGGATCAATTGTATAGATTGGCCCATGAAAAGAAGGGACCAGTTCTCCTCAGATGCTTGTCTCCCAAAGAAGCCAAAATCATCATGATAGAAGTTCACTCTGGATTGTGTGGTGCACACTAGGCAGGTGAAAAGATGAAAATCAATATCAAATTAAAAGGCTTCTATTGGCCTACCATGTACACAGATTGCATCCAATATGCCCGTACATGTCATCAATGTCAGGCTTTCGGCCCTGTGCCGAGGAAGTCACCAAACACACTACACCCTACAACTCCAACATGGCCTTTTGCAGAATGGGGAATGGATATCGTGGGACCATTCCCACCCTCATCTCAAGGTCACAAATTCATACTAGCTACTATAGATTACTTTTCCCGATGGGCTGAAGCTATTCCATTACGGGAAGTGACAGGAGAAGCAGTCGCCAGATTTGTCAAGCAAAATATAATATACAGATTTGGTACCCCTCACAGAATTATGTCTGACAATGGGACACCATTTCGAAACACAACAATATATGCCTTGCTAGCTAAATTTCATATTGATTGGAGGACGTCATCAGTCTACAATCCACAAGCCAATGGGCTAGCAGAAGCCTTCAACAAAACCCTCTGTAAGCTGCTTGCTAAAATAGTCAGCAGTCAAAAGAAGGAATGGGGAGAAAAAGTTCATGAAACTTTATGGGCTTACCAAACAGTATACAAAACCCCTACCGAGTGTTCACCCTTCTCCTTGGTATACAGAGCTGAGGCTATGATACCTAGAAATTGAAATGGCATCCTATTGGGTGGCATCCAAACTGAACTTCAAGGCCAGAGCAAAACCAAATAGAAAGGAGACTTGAGGAGCTCTCCAATCTAGAGAAAAGTAGCTTGAAGCATACAAATGCCTTCAAGGTATCAAGCTAGAATGGCTCATGCATTCAACAAATTGGCAAAACCAAAGGAATTAAGCAGGGGAATCTAGTCATGGTCAAATGTAGAAAAGTAATGGCAGGAAAGTCAAGTGGCAAATTGCAACCCATTTGGCTTGGCCCATATATCGTCACATTGGCATATGAAGGAGGTGCATACATGCTGGTAGACCACAAAGGCACCGTGCCCTTTCCTCCACTCAATGGAAAGCATCTAAAGCTATATCATGCACCAGAACATGAATTTCCTGGCCAATCATCGAAACAAAAATTCAACCACCCAAATAGGCGAGAAGCCGAAGAAGAATAAAAGCTACCCTCTCTGAGGATTAATGCTGAAATGAAAGTTTACCACAGGGGGAACAAAGAAATCAAATCTACCTATCCGTCATACAACCCAAATCTCCAAACGTTCAAACCTTGTCAGAGCATGAAGCCAAAGACACTCCATGTACAAAGCCAGGAAGTGAACGAAAGAGCAAAGTTGGGAAGTTGTCTTATACCTCTCACTTTTCATTAATTCAAATTTCAGGTCATAGCTAGCAAACCACGAAGGTAGGCTCTATCAAATCCAAATTCCAAAACTTAGCCAACAAACCATCATGGTAGGCTAAACCAAATTCAAATCCTAAATCATAGCCAACAAACCATAAAGGTAGGCCAACCCAAATCAAATCTAAACCTTAGCCGCAAACCACAAAGGAAGGCTAACTTATATCCAAAACCTAAAACCCAAATCATAAGCCAGCAAACCACAAAAGCAGGTGACACCAAATCCAAATCCCAAAACCAAAAAATCCCAAATTTTAGCTAGAAAACTGCAAAGGTAGGCTATACATCAAATCCAAATTCCAAACCCTTAGCCAACAAACCGCAAAGGTAGGCTAAACCAAATTCAAATCCCAAACCATAGCCATAACCATCAAGGCAGACTATACTCAAATCAAACCTAAACTTTAGCCAGAAAACCTCAATGGTAGGCTATCAAATCCAAATTCCAAGTCTCAGTCAGCAAACCACAAAGGTAGGCTAAACCAAATTCAAATCCCAATCATAGCCAGTAAACCATCAAGGTAGGCTGCATCAAGGTCAAATCCAAAAATTTATCCACAAACCGTCAAGTTAGGCTAAACCAAATCTAAATCCAAGTCCAAATTCCAAACCTTAGCAAGAAAACCGCAAAGGTAAGCTAAACCAAAC